>VDFB02356840.1:0-10674 GCA_007258455.2 Sequoia sempervirens
CTATACATACATACATACATACCTTTCAACTTCACACAAAGTTTAGATTAATAGATAAAAACAAATCTTAGGATTCTCTTATGTTCATTGTAGTATGTTTATAATACAAATAAAGATGAAAAAAAAATTAAATTTTCATAAATGTCAAAAAAAAACCAAAAGAGATTGAACACATATACACTTGAATAAACACTTAGGTCACTAATATTATATTGATTACAAGTGTTTTTAATGTCATAAAGATAAATATAAACATAGGCTTTAGGAAAATTCACCACTAGCAATTCACCCACCGAAAATTCACTGGCAACAATTCACGATGGGAAAATTCACTGGCATGCCATGAAAAATTAACTGCATTAACATTTTTTATTATTAATGCGGTGAATGGCTAGTAGTGAATTTTACTTGTGGTGAATTTGTCATGGTGGTGAATTTTCCGTTGGTGAATTGCTGGCTCTAGGAAAATTCACCACTAGCAATTCACGGATGGAAAATTCACCGCCATGACAAATTCACCTCAAGTAAAATTCACCACCAATAATTCACCGCCAGAAAAAATCATTAACATTTTTTAATACTATTCCGCTGCGGTGAATTGCTGGTGGTGAATTTTACTTGTGATGAATTTGTCATGGCAGTGAATTTCTCCCTGATGAATTGTTGGGTCATTTTCCAATGATTACATGTGTATATTTTATACAAAGTCACAGTTTAAGATAGAGAAAACACGCCAAAGGTAATAAAAAATTGACAGAAATTGCTCCATTAATAGCAATGTGATGGCATGTAGACAGCAGAAAATTGCTCCATTAATGCCAATATGAGAAGAGGGCAGAAAAAGTGAATATAAAACTCATTTGATTACAAGCAATGTCTTTCTGTCTATCTCCGCCATTACAGACTACAGATAACGAAGCTATTTGACTATTTGTTAGCTTACGCGCCTGTGGAAGAATGGAAGCTTCATAACGTATTTCATACCACCAAGAAGCTTCCATCATTCCACTTGTTAAGACATAAATATTTACGCAAGGCGGTTTTGCATTTTGGACCGTATATTACAACCTAAAAATTTATTAGACCGTATTATTTGACTTGCTATATTTTTATATAACCGTAAATATGACACTTAAAATTATTATTAAACCGTAATTTATATATATATATATATAATGTTTATGATAAAAATATAAATTAGTTTAGAATTGGAATAATTCTATAATTCTTTCTAATTTTACTTTATATTAATATATATGATTTATAATATTTATTATAAATATATTTATTAATTCAAAAACTATGAAAAATAGAATCTTTTCAAGATTAAATATAGTTCTTTCTAATTTTTAAAATATTTTTAACAATAAATTTAAGATTTTAACATTTTTACTAATAGTGATCATTGTTTTATATTAATATATATTTATTATAAATCATATATATTAACACAAAATCTTTTCAAAATAGAATATAGTTGTTTTTTAATCTTTTGAATATTTTAGCAAGATTTATTTTCTATATGAATTTAGAAACTTCTTGTGAATTGTAACAGTAAATTTAAGTTTTTACATTTATTTCTAATAATCAATATTTTCTAATTTTACATTTTTTTAAGATATCATATAAATAACATAACATAAATTTTCATTGTTTTTCAAGATAATACAACATTTGTATTTTATTGTGAGCATGTTGAAATTTTAGATAATGAGTTTAATAAGCATTAAACTATTTTTAATTTTATATAATTATTTTTGAATAGATTTGAAATTGATATTTAATTTTTTTTTTATTGTTAAGTTTTTTCATAAAACGTAAAGTGACAGGCATTCAAATGAAAAAACCGTCAAAAAAATATTCATATGACAAGTAGGGGACGGGAGGCCATCAAATTCAGGCCTGGTGATGACGATGTTTTGGGCTGTGCGATTAGTCATTTGTCAAGATTTTAGTTGGTTTGGTAAATCTACAGAATATCTAACACCAGGATTTGTTATACACTTTCCCCGTTGGATCATTACTTGGCTTGCTACCAATTCACAAGGAAATAAAAAACCACGACAACTGAGAGCTTGATTTTTTCACAATGATTAGCTCAGTTAAACAAAGGTATTGCATGGAAACTTCTATTCTCTGCCAACGCCATGAACTTTTTTTTGGTGATACAGACTCTATTATTTGTTTAGCCCACATTGACCGAGCCGGGTGCCATGAAACCAGGTTATTGCTTTTGTTCTTATCGATAAATACTCCCATCACTGTTTATGTATCTGGCAGTGACAGGAAGAAGAGGTTAGGTGTGCCGTCTCTAAATTGTAAGAGAAAAATGGAAAAAGTGGAGTTGAAATTGTTTCTCTATGATGAAATAAAGTTGTAAGATTTGTTGCCAGATATGCTCAAAAGATTTTGAGATCTTTTGTTTGGGATTGTGACGCGTGAGGATGAAGCTCAATCTTACACGAAACAGAAACAATCCATGCAAGAAACAGTCAGCTTAAGCTGAGGTAAGTAAAATTGTAATGGCTGCTGCTTGAAAGTTGTGTCATATATATGACACAAACGAAGACAGTTGTCATGAAAAGAATGTCGCAAGAAATAGGAAATGAAAAGATAAAACCTTGATTATTATTTTTCTTTGAGAAGACCAATTTGAGTGTAAGAAAAGTAGATTGGGATTTTAACTTAGAACTATCTCTTCTCAAGTAGACAGCTTTAAAGTAATTTTTACACAATCTCATTACACACACGATGGTAAATAACATTTTTTTAAAATAAATTGATATTTAAAATGAATATTAAAAATAATAAATATATAAGTCTCTAGAGGTAGTAGATGATGGTCGTAAATTCAATTTCTTTGGATTTTACTTTCACATGGGTGGAGGGGAGCTTATGTGGATGGTGGTTATAGTACTGAATTTTCCTCATAGGTCTCACTAAGTATTGATTATTGATTCTTCTATGTATTAGGTGGAGTGGAATTCAATTTTTTACATTCCCTTCCATTATCAAGCTTTCTATTTAGTCTCCTCCTTTAAGATCATTAGATAAAAGCATTATAAAATGAGTACAATCTTTATCATAAGTAAGAACCTTATCACAATCCAAATTTTAAATGATAGAAACTATAAAAATAATCAAGAATTTATATAAAGACCAAAATTAAGGATGTTATTTGATTGAAGAGATAGCCCAAGCGTTGACACCATAAATGCTAGAAACAAGACTAAAGTAATTTGAGATTTCAATGAAAGAAAAGGGAAACGTAATATTTGTTTATGGAATGACTATTACTATCAACTTAGATGAAACATTGTGCTAAAGAAACATTCAAAAATACCACATAAAAAACCAAGGACTATTAGAAAGAATAATGATACTATGTTGTCCAAAGAAAAAGAGCAACCTCACAAGTTTGTAAGCCATTCTACTTGTCTTCACTAGAAAATTATCCATCTTTAACTTGTAGAGCCTTAAACTTAGTGTATATATATAAGTAGCTAGTAATATTTAACTATGAAATGTTGAGATGCTCTAAAAAAAAGAAGATATTATCTATAAAAGATTATTCAAAGATATTAAAAGCATGCACACCACAAGATAGAATGGAATGATTTCCAAGGAACTTATTTGATTTTAGCTCATTTAATAAATGAAAGGTTCAGAGGAAGGAAATATAATAATATTTATCTAAATAATATTGGATATTATAAGGTCTCACAAAAATATTAGCTAATACATATGAGATTGAATATCTAGAAAATATTGTTGTGTCAACAATATTTAATGTATCAAATTTATATTAGTATCCTGAAGGAGGTCAAACATAGAAGGAATAAATTCAAGCTTTAGAGGTTCCATAATGGAAGAGATAGATGCCAAAGAAGTTAAATGAATAATTTGTGTATTCTAGGTCAAAGAATAACTAGGAAAACTATATGAAAGATGTAATACAAGTACTTGGTCAAAATGAAGAACAAGGAAGAAAATGATATCCTCATTGAAGCTACCATAAGTTAGTCATTTTGACTATCATATTGAAGGCATTCAAGAAGGGAAATTCATAGAGGTTCACCAATATTTTCTTACCTAGAATGTAAGATGTAAGAATTTTCTCGATTAAAATAAATATTGCATTGAGTAGGTTTTGCATGTTTTTGTTTTCTCAATATTATTTTTGAAATGTAGGCTTTTGTGTACTTTTCCTCAAGTTTATACTTATAATTTTGTTGAGCTAATTTAGGTCATTGATCATGCAATTAGACTTAGTTGCCCAGGGTGCAAAATTATTTGAACCACTAAAAAAGTGATCAAATATTTATTTACTTTCTTTGATCGGGTCATCTAACTTATTATCTTAGTCAATAAACACTTACCCATGCACACATGACTTGAAGAGAACTTTATTTGGTCAATCATTCAATCTTTACATCAACCTTTAATTTTAAGATTAGTGATTCCATGAGATGAATTCATGTATCCTTCAAACCAAGTCACTTTTCATTCGGTTACATTTTCACTATTCTATTATCACTAATAATTTGAGGAACCTTGAATAAACTATTTTCAAGATGGAATACACCCTTTGGAGAGTTATGTGTTGACTCTCCTGCTAATTGAAAAAATGAAAAACTCCTGGGCTGTGGGTGATCTAAAACTTGGAGTGAATCTCCAAAGAGGGTTGGTTCCCCTAATGTATCACCTGCATGTGTTATTTCCTAATTTTTGATAGTCAAACCTAGTAGAATCAAAAGCTTAGATTCAGGATCCGAGGAATGTAAAAATAATTTTTAAACCCCTATATAGAGACCCATTCACCCCTAAGCAAATATGTCCTTCAATAGAGCTTGAAAATCACTTTTGGAGCCAAGTAAACATCATCCTAACCTTGTCAAATCTGCTAGTGAATTGTTGTTTCTAATAGTGTTATCATAATACTTTGTATTCCAAGTCTTAGATCTCATAGGTTTGATTGTTAAAACACTTTTATCTTTCTCCCAAAACTACCTTTTAGTCATTTTTGTCATAAGGAAGGTGAGGTCCCATAGTATCCAAAACCTAGGAAACTGACTCACCTTAAGGGTTGTAAGTCAATTCTAAGAATTTGTGGCACTATCCCTCAAGTGATCCCACAATATTGGTTTACAATTTTTGGCCAAACTGGACATTGAACTGATTTTTTTAATAAAATCTTCACTTTCAGGCACTTATAGTGGCTAAACCGCGATGAATTTGAGGATGATGCAAACTAGAGTTTGTGGCATTTTGTTTGTAGATTCTAAATATTTTAATTTTTTTCAAAGTTTTTAGAATAAGATTGCACTTCTTTTTCCATCTCCTTTGAAACTAGTTTTTAACAGTAAACACCATTTTTAAAGAGTGATGTTACTGGCTAACACAATTTTTTTTCTATGAAGGATAAAATTCTATTTTTTTGAATTTAGATTCATAACTATGATATCTAGTGCATGGAATTGGTTTCATAGCATTTCGTTAAATATTTTTTTCTTAATTAAGTTTCAAAGCCAATCCAGTTACAATTTAGACATGATTTATTGGCTAAAACGTAACTTTTTTTTGTTGGATCAAGGACATCAATATCTAGTTATTTTTTTTGATAATCTGCTATTTTTTCACATGTGCAGAACAAAGACCTCGATTTTCGGTGAAAAACCTACATTCACAAGAAATAAAAAATAAATATAATAATCAAATTAAATTTATTTAAAATTATACTTTTTGGGAAGCTTATAATAAGGACTACGTACTTACAAAAACTAAATGTTAAATGAATTCATTTGATTCCCCAAAAGGTGAATCAAAAGTTATTTTTTATCAGCATTTTGATAGGTGTAAAGGAGACGTCGTTATAGGTATGGTTTAAAACTAGCAAGGTTCTATCCAAGGGAGTTTGATCTAAGGTGGTTTGATTAAATCCTCTTCAATTGGAATCCTTTAAATGAAACTTTTCAAGGCTTAAATCATTATATTTTCTAAAAATATGTGATTTCAACAAAAATCAAGATCTCCTAGAAAGTGTAAACCACTATTGTGAGATCACCCCCTCTTCCTAATGAATGTAGGAATGGTGGAATTGTGATTAGGTGTGTTGGTGTTTTTTCTAGCAGAACCTTGAAAATAATCTTAAAGATAGCAAGTTCTTGTGCTTAAGAACTTCATGATTAGTGGCCAATGAATGGGAGATGGATTTTACACTTTTCTCCCCTACACTTCAGGCTCTGAAAAACCTAGGAGGATGATCCTATGTGACACTGGATGCATATATTCAACCTATGACACAAAACAATATAAAGCAGATAAACTTCATACAATACAACAAGGATGTGCATGGCTGTCTCCAATAATGGTACACCCCTTGTTCTCATTCCACTATAGACATGAAGTTGAGAGACGAAATAAACATAAAACTAAAGAATTAAAAGGTTTTTTGAATTTAAAGATTGCTTCTAAGAATGGGGAAAGATAACTATGCAAGATCATTACCTGCCTTGGGCTACATAGTCACATATCATACATCATATCATAATATTGTAACATAATATTGATGACCAACAAACTTCCATCACATTATGAAAGAAAGGTTTACTTAAGCCTTCCATGAAATTCTACCTAGCAATCCACCTGAGAATACAATACCCTCATTACCTACTTACAAGAATTTACACCACTCCTTGAATGGAAATCAAACAAACAGATAATTCAAATAGAAAAATGTGTTTGAAGAACCTCAATAGCTTTGTTATTTCAATTCAAAAGATATTACATCCTAGACATGGAGACAATTACATAACAATATGCATTCATATTTGTGCATTCAAGTTATAGGAGCATTACAATAGACAAATTTATAATATATGGATCTTTACCTTTAGCATTCAATAACTCTAGTACACAACCTCTTTCATGGAAAAAACCTAAAGCTAAGATCCTTCACATAAATCAAAACCCCTTACAATGAAACCCATTTCTCACTTAAGAGAAAGGAGAAAATAGTAGAGAAGCCCTAGAAATAAATCCATGGTGACACATGACACACCTCTGCACCCTTGATTCTGCAACCTGATTTGCATTTAGAAGATGCTTTTGCTTTTTAATTTTCCCTCCTCTTTTATCTTCCTTCATTTGTAATTCTTGTGCAAATCTTTTACCTACATGTAAAAACCCATTTACTAGCTCCATTTTCACTTGCAAGTGAAAAATACTAACTTTGGGTAAAAACCCACATACACATATGCCATTTTTCTTTGTAGGTGAAGATATTTTACCCATATGCAATCAATTTCACTTCTAGCATTCAAAACAAGATTTAAATCACACATTTTAACCATTTGGGACTTTCATTTTAATCTATATTTAGTTTGACATTTTGTGAAACAGTTGGTGTGTAATCTTTTATCTATGCATTCAATCTTTTATTATCTCACTACCACAATGATTTATTTCACCCTGACAAGCTAAGCATTCAACTTGTACATAAAAAATACCATGGCTATATATTTAATCTCATTTTCCTTGAAGCTCACTTGGTAAATCAAGTGTAGGTCGTTTTCAATGGTTTCAAGGCATTTTAAACTTTCCTAAGCTTCGAAAGGGATCGAAACATTTTTATTTTGTTCTCATGGCACAAGAAATGTTCAAAGAAAGTTTTGGAAGGTGAAAAGCTCCAATTGCAGCTCATAGAAGGCCCCAAAATGTTGGAAAAAATACTCACACATGAATATTTTGCAGGTTAAAAAGAGAGCAAACAACATCTAAGAATGGCCCCCAAAACTTTGCAAGTCATGAGACAAGATGATGGGCGTTTTTATCACTACTAGTCACTCAAAAACATCAAAAAATTCTTTAAAAATGCTTCCCAGGTAATGGAAGTGGTTGAGGCACCTTTCTAGAGGTTGAATTTTTTTTTTCCAGCCCACAGATACATTTAAAAAACAGCCCCAAACAAAAAAACGTGAAAACCTTTTAAATTTTGCTCCATCAACAATGGAAAACATTTTAAGGCTTTTAAAAATGCAGTGGAAAAGTTAATTAAGATGCTAATAAAGTATTTAAATACTTTAAATTCCTCTCACAAACTCCATGCTTCCTTTCCCTACTTCCCTGCCATCTTCTCTGTCGTGAGCAATTTGTTGCCATAGGGGCAACAATGAAAAACTAACATAAAACATTTTAAAAATGTTTAATGCAACATTTTAAGGTTTAATAAAATATCATTTAATATTTAATCTCCTCCAACACTCCGCCCATACTTCTCCCCACCATCCCCTTGCGCAATTACTTGAACGGGCTAGTGGGGAAAGCAACTTTATTAAAGTCTCAATTTTATAAAATTTGAAGATTTATTAGACGTTGCCCTAAATGCTTTATTTCACATGCATTCACATTGCTAAATATTTAAAACATATATTTAAAAAAAAAAAATTAGATACAAAAACATTAGAGAATAGGGAAAAATTTAATTTCGCTTGCTGTCCAAATGAAGAAAATTCATTGTGCACAAATGGGCACTCCTGGAGTCGAGATTTTTTGCGAGCGACCATAGTGGTATTTAAAACATGGGTTTCAGATTTGTAATAGTAGAGATTTTACCACTTTTTGTGGCTGACCTATAGGGGCGTGTGAGAGCACAGCAAAATATAATGCAAGCGATTTGAAACTTTTGGAGAAAACCAAATTTAACTTGATCCGCGTTGAAAAACTAAGTAGGCATATTACCATATGTACCAAGAAACATTCTACCATGCGGATTTGAAGGATGATCACTGAACAACAAAAATTTAATCAGTGAAGATGGGCTCCAAGGTGGATTGAGCAGTATGCCAACCTAACCTTTGTCAACACATTGAAAGGGCATAGGCACTTCAAATTTGCAAAATTTGAAGGTGCCATCAGTGGATCATGTTCAAGGACACATGCCCCTTACGAGCATGTCGAGATTCTAGATCTTTGGGGAGTAGACCAAGTGCCAAATCCATTGGATGCTCTATAATTGCTCCTTTATGTTGCATTGAAAACCATTCTTCAAATTTCATTTGGTGGCTCCAGGCCCCCAAAAAATGAAGAACCAATATTTACCCTTGCCAAAAAATCTATGCTCTGTTGTCTGAACTAGGCCAAATCTAGAAACATTGCCATGAATGGACCACAGACTAACCCTGTTGCTGACATTACCATTAATCATTATTACCATGTCTCTGAGCTTGCCACCATCATCATTAACTCTATCAATATGAGAATTGCAATAAAAAACTGACTAAAATCCATAACCACTATGATATCTTACCTTATCCAGCTCATTGTCATGTTCCATTGAATACTCATCTAAATGGATCGAGAACTTGAAACACTCATAGTCCATTTGATAGTTGTCATCATAAATCTTGACATCATATTCAATTTGCATATCAAACATAAAACTATCATAAACACTTTGTTGTGCACTATGAAAACAACCCTCAGGTGCATCAAAAATAAAAAGTTCATATTGAGGAACCTCTTTGAATTGGACAACACGACACGAGAACACATCATTTTGACTTGGCCACATCAAAACACTCCTTGGTGTCATGGAAATGAAGATTGTATGCATCATCAACACCCCAAAACTGGGTAAATCCACTTATCTCAGGTTTAGTAACTTAGTTTGATTCATTTTTCAAATCATCATTGATCTCAATGCAAAAAAATTCAAAGGATAGCTCAAATAATTCAGAATCTAACCCTAAGCCAAACTTTTCATATTGACCCTTTTTAACATATCCACTGCTGCAATGAGTAACACTCTCAATACTGCCTTCCACCATGTCAATATGAACATTTGAATCATTTTGAAAGCTAATAATTTTAGAACTAATAGGGTCAATAGAAAGAAATTCATTTGTATTCACAACTTCATGTGCAACTTCAATGGATAGGCATGTTGACCCAAATGCAAAAGATGCACTGCTAATTGAAAGTTGTTCATTAAGAATTGAACAAGCATCTTCATTATCTTCCACACCAATGCACTCCTTATTGAATGAAAATATGTCCATTTTCATATTGTGTGGACAAGAAATATCAGAAAAGAAACAACCATATTCTCTTTCATATTGACTAACATTAAACCCACTGTTACTTGCATCATTTGGTTGCTCTACATATAGATCAATTTTTTTTGCAATATCAACACAATATGAAAATTCATCAAACTGTTTCATGTTAGTAGTAGGTAATAATGTTGATCCAAGATCCATGTATTTTTCATAATGCATAACTTGATCATTCAATAATAAACCCATTCTTCCATTGATGTGCACATCATTGTCATCTTCATACATCACAAACATTTACAGGGTATGTTCAGGATCATGATGGGCCAAAAAGTGGCAATATGATGGGTATGTGGCTAATGACTTCTTTTTTACCCAAAATTGATGAAATAAAAAGGGTTTTTAAAGGAGATTCTTAGATTCCACCAATATAAATTATGCTTTACTTTCAATTTAATAAGTAATTATTATTCATTTTCTATTCAAATTATGACTAAAGTCCTGATTGATAGGATGATTGAAAAACATCTATAGCTTTCAAACGGTATTGTATTTTTTGAATCCAAAACATGCGTCACATTCTATGCTTTCCATACTATAGGATTAAAAAAAGAAAAAA
>VDFB02356841.1:0-19859 GCA_007258455.2 Sequoia sempervirens
ACTCCACTCAATGCTGCATCTTTCTTGACGCCATCATTTAAATGACACACAATTTGTGCAAATCCACTAATGAATTTTCTCACAAAATTAATATTTCCAAAGAAATATTTCAATTCCTTTTTAAAATGGGCAATGGCAACTTTAGTATAGACTCAATTCTCTCAAGGTCTATGGAGATACCTTTCTCAGAAATAATATGACCTAGGAGCTTTCCTTTGGTAACTCCAAAAGTACACTTCTTGGGATTTAGTGAAATACCTAATTCTTTGCATCTTTGGAGGATCTTACGTAGGTCACTTACATGGTCAGCTCTATTTTTGGTGAACACCATGAGGTCATCCATATATATGATGATGCACTTCTCGATCAACCCTTTGAAAGCTATGTGCATTGTTCTTTAGAAGTAAAAATCCCAACGATAATGATTCAAATGAAATTGGCAATTACGCTGGAAACCCCTCTTGCATTTGGTAAGTTTGTCTTTTGATATCCGGTGGAACGCATCAAAAGAATTTTGGCAGTTTCCATGGCGCATCTATAAATTTTTAGGCATTTTGGTAGTCATTTGTTGGATGGGGTTGCTTTCAAAACTTTGTTTTAAAGTTCACCTAAGATACAAAAACCACCTCTTTTAAACCACACCAATAGTCTCAGCCC
This sequence comes from Sequoia sempervirens, assembly GCA_007258455.2. Taxonomy (NCBI): domain Eukaryota; kingdom Viridiplantae; phylum Streptophyta; class Pinopsida; order Cupressales; family Cupressaceae; genus Sequoia; species Sequoia sempervirens. Next base: position 658 of record VDFB02356841.1, read on the forward strand.
TTGTAGCTTTTTCTTTCCTATTTACATCATTGACTTTTGGCAAATTCGACTCAACTTTGTGCACTTACCTATAAGTCAGAACTCATACCATTAAAGTCATCTAGTTATCGACCCCTTGCTCCTAGTTTATCTGGTTGCATGCACTTTTAAAAATTCATTAAAGTCTATCCACGAGTTCATGAAATTTTTCCTCATATGTCTTAAGTCTTTTTCCTAGGTCTAAAGGTTTAAATTTATGTCCTTATCTTTCATCGACCTAGTCATGACCCCTTTTTAAAGTCATAATTGAAGTGCACGTGCTTAAAAATTCTTTAGTTACCCGTTAGGTGGGCCCCATACCATCAAGTGTTCACTTTTTATTGGTTTCGCTAGCCTGCACTAAATATTTTATTCTCTAAAGATTGTCCATGAAACCGGGGGAAGGCGCCATGTGCCTAGTCTTTGCAAAGGTTTATGATAGGCTTTTAGTAGACCCGAGAACCTGAGGCTACCAAGGTGCCACATGGCATAGTATAGATTGTTCCTCGCCATTCTACAAGGAACCTTTCATGAAGGTTTTTGTTGACCACAAAAATGTAGGATGTTGCCACGTGGAAAGCTTTCAACCGTTCAATCAAGAATCACAAGATGCCAATAAATTGGTTAAGTGTTGCGAGCATAAAGGGGAAGTTAATTAGTGGACATATTGGGACATGTGACATGATTTGGGAGGCTTTTTGCCATTTTGTGGGCTTTAATCTACCAGTACAATGCATGACTGTGGAAACATGGGAAGGTGACACGTGGACTCTGCTGGCAAGTTAAGAAATGGCGGGGCCCTAGGTGACTTGGAAAAGTGCATCTACACGTGGCAAAAGATGATTGGACCATGCTTTTTTCAAAGTTGGTCAATCTTTTCAAATCAATTTGACTCCATCTAAGTTGCTAGATCAGATTGATTGATTGGAAATCAATGATTGGAATTCAAAGTTACATAATGGGTAGATGAAAATACTCCGGTTCGCACGAGTGAAGAGTAATTGCGGATAAGATGCTATATACTTGAAATTGAATGCTTTTTCCATAAAATATAGCTTTAACTCATAATTTCAAATCATCAAAGCATTCAAAGCATAAAGAAATCAAGTGTGGTGAATGTCTGTAATTAGGGTATCCTCATGCACACACTTGTAAGTGAAATCCTGCTTTTATCTTGCTCAAAATTCTACAAAATTGTACGTAAATTCTAGTTTTATGTCTAGAATTGCTTTCTAGGGTTGTCTTAGGTTTGAATTTCATTTCTTGCAACCAAATTGTTCAAAATTTCCCTAGTTCCAATCATAGTTGTGTCAAAACCCTAGAATATCCCATAAAACCCTAGTTTTCTTACAACTTTTAGAAAAATGTCTCCTAAATCACAACCATCCACCTAAACCCTAAAACGAGCCCTCCATGATGATAAAAGTACTCAATTGTCTGGTTCCACCAATCAAAGGGTTAGGGTGCAAGGCCCTAGCACAAACAAGGATTTTACTAATAGGTATTGTGGTGTTAAAGATGTTGAATTGACCTTGTCAGGATGGGAATTGTTTAAATGTTGAAATGCTCAGGGTCCCCACATATAATGTGTGGAGACTTGACCTAGGGAAGTTGGTTGTTCCCAATGTTTTTCTTGATGTTTATTTGTTGAAAGCCATGGCATCAAATTATGATGATTCGATCAGGGTCATAAGGATCTTGATGGGAAAAGTTATGGTTATGTTGGACAAGGAATCTATTGCAGCAATTTTTAATCTCATTTGCAAGTAAACCCATTGATCTTGAGGATATCAAGAAGCAGTATGAGAAGAATAAGAGAAAATATAGAACCGTGTTTTTGCCAAGATTTAGGGTTAAGGATCCTCAACACAAAATTGTTAGAATATCGCCTATTGAGCAGGAGCCTTTTCAAGTGGATAGTTTTGAGGAGTACTTCTCAAAAGCTTGTCATTCACTATGTCAAGTATTGAGATTTTAACCATTGGAGAGAATGCCAATTGCATTCATGTTTATGGAAACAACTATTCAAAACTTAATGGTTAATGATGAATTTTACTTTGCAACATACTTATTTGAGACCATCCATATGGGATTGGTTACCATCAAGAAGGGAAAGATGGGAGAAAAATTATGGTGGTATTCACTCCAATGCCACATGTTCTTGGCTTGGGGAAAGAAGGAATTAGGTCCTGAACTACAAAGGATGAAAAAAATGAAGACCTCCCAGTCCAAATGTGGACATATTTATTGGATAGGCACTATTCGTAGTCAAACTTTAGATCTTTCACAAATCTTTTTTTTTCTGCAAAGATTATGTACTTTTTGAAGGGAAAAGTTCCTAGGATCCCTACAGAGCTCCATGATTTCCTTAGGCCAATAGAGAGAAGACCTGAGCCAGGGATTGGCCACAATTGGGGAGATATCGTTTCCCATTATGATTGCACTATATTAAGAGTGTATGGATGCCCCTTATTGTAGGGAAAAACTATGGACTACAAATTTATCATTATAATCTTCTCAAGTAGTTCTATGAATCCAATTGGTATGACTTCTCCCCAGTTTATTCCTGTATGTCAATCTGGGGAATGTAAACTGATGAAAAGTATTGGGGTTGTTTGCCTAAGGGCTGAGATAGTAGGTTGAGAAAATATGAGATGCAGACTATAAAAAACAAGTATTTGATTTTCACACTCACTAGAAATTGTTTTAACTTTCATAGCTTGTGACTAAATAATAACACTCCTTAAATCAGATACATAATCACACTTGAATTAAATGTAGAACACTAATCAAATACTCTTAATTAATTAAATGACAAAAAGTTGTAGAGCAACAACATATAGAGTAATCTTTCAAAAATAGTAAATATGCCTGAACAACGAGCAGACTGCTGAAGCAGATGAACTTATTGTGCTTTAAATAATGATTGCATCCAACAAAAATTTGATCACACTGATTGCAATACTAAACCAATTACATAAGCTGAATATTAAAGCTTCCTGAATTAAAAAGGAAATCAAATCACAAATATTTCACATTGTAAAATACATTAAACATAAATCAAATCGCATTGAATGTAAATTCTAACTAATCAAAACACAAAACAACCTCACCAAGTATCCCAAGAGGGGGCCCTTCCTCTGGTTCACAAGGTGAGTGGAAAGAATAGATGATTACACTAACTCAATACCACAAACATCCAATTCTATTCATCTAGTTTGTAGCAAAAATAAAATGTGTTTTTGTTCTCTATTTTCTATCTATCCTCTACAATCTAAATCATACCATATATATAGATGTGATCAACACATCGCATATAAACTATGATTAAGAGAAGTTATGGTTTTTTATGGCCACTGGCCAACAAACCAGATATCAATAGTCTTTGGTTTGGCAACAGGCCATAAACCCAAAACAATATTAAAAACAGTTTTGAAATGTAATTTAGAAATAGAAGTGGGTAGTTTCACAACACATTCAACTCATCCTTTTCCATTCCTCGTGTTCTATGACCTTCAAGGGTTGTCTTCCACATGGCTAGTTCCTTTGACATGATTAGTTCTTGTAGTATATTGATCAAATTATGTCATTATCTCAACGATTTGGCATTTTGAAAGCATTCCTTCATTCTTTAAAAACATATTAAATATTCTTTATTTTCCTAATAATTAATGGAAAAAGGACTTAGGAAAGAGGGAAAAAAGGTAATGGAATGAAACACAAAGGGCATAGGAATTAGACATGTTTTGTACCCATCATTCCCCCCCCTACTTAAGGAATTTGCATGTTCTCATGCAAATAATTAGTACAAACTAGGTTTTTCTACAAAAGGAGAATGAGTCATGCTAGTTCCTTAGGAGACCCTACTACCTGACATAGTCCTATTTTTACTCTATCCATTTCTTCCCTCTGTTGCTTGTTTAATGTAGCAAGCTCTTGTAGCTATGTCTTTAATTTTTGGTTCTTTGTTTGAAGCTGTGTAATCAATTGACATAATTTCCCAAAGGGAATAAGTGGCTCTTCGCATACCTCTTTTGGGTTTTAAACAATAAAAACAAGAACCTTTGAAGCTTCTTCAGAACCAATAGTCTCCTTTTTTGACTGTTGAGGAGGAGGGCATTCTTCAATGTGAATATTTTTAGGGTTATGCTCTTTCTCACAAGGGTCTTTACCCTTTTCATTATATTCCTCCCCTACGGTGTTCTCTTCATAGCCCACACTCACTTAGGGTTTCTTTATACTCCTTATCTTTATGTTCAAGAAAAGGCTCCTCATATGCTTCCCCCACATTGTTCAGGAGGGTCTCATCCCTAAATACATCCTGACTTTCTGTCTCATGTTTGACTCCAGTTTCCTTCCTTGTAGTTGTTTCTTCACCTTATATCTCCTCATCGCACATATTTTCTTGATCAAGGTCTTCCATTTCCTCAAGGACGAGACTTTTCTTTTGTTCCTACTCAACTAATTGCTTCTTTTTATGTTGATTCTAACTACAGAGTTATCTATCTATCTTTCCCTTTCTCTGGCCAAGGTTCATGGTGATTATTTCCACATCAGTCATTGAACTGACCGCTTCTACAAGTTTATCCAGCTTAGTGGATGTAGGAATTTTATGTTTCTTTGGCTTGGTTGGGGTGTTCCTTTACCCTTTTTTAGTGTCATGTCACTCAATCTAGAGCTGGCCCTCTTTTTCTTATGAGACTCATCTAGGGTTTCCCTTGTTTTCTTTTTCTTAGAGAATTCCCCTACTAGGGTTTTCTCCATTACTGTGACACCCCTCTGATTTGTTATGTTTTCTTGACAACTCAGATACTTTATTAGACTATGTTTTATGTTATGGTTATTCTATCACTGACAGTGGAGCGATGATAAACTATAGTGATGTGATGACACATTATATGCATGGTGATTATGTTAATATGCTTTATGTTTGCATAGAAGCTTAGTTGTGATGACATTGCTATATTTGCTTATTGTAGTTTAATTGATATATTATCTCGTCAATTGATGTGACATTGTATTGGTGAAGAGAACGATATTGCATCACTTGCTTGCGAGTGCCCTATGATTTTCGTGATTCTCTCTTCATGGTGTGTATGAATTACTATCTGTATACATGTATGACATTTGCTTGTTTGCAGGATTGCAGATACCGGACATTAGCTTCACCTGGTTTCACAGGTCTGAGCGTGTCCACTACTCAACAGTTATATTGGGAGATAGTAAAGGGCTACCTAGTCATACATTTACCCTAATACAATGTGTCGTCAGTTTGAGTTTTGGTCTTAGCCTTATCATTGTTGTTCTGGGTATTTCATTATTGTACACCTTTAATTTGGTAGATTAAGTGTGTATTTAATTTAAATATTTAATTAATTGAATTATTGTGGTAAAGGCTTTAGAATAAATAAATAAATTAATTTAATTAAGTTATGTTGTTGAGTAATTTTTATTATTAAAAATAAATGGTAATTAAAGGAATAAGAGTATTTAAATTGGTTGCAATTAGTAAATTGTTTTATTTTATTTAAATGCATGTGAATGGAAAATATCTGGGTTGTTGAGGGAAAAGATATTTTTGTTGAGATAATTGTGAGTTAGAAATTGGTTATCTAATTGTTGAAAATTCATTCTCGGAAGAGATTTTTGGGAAAAGTAAAGAAAGTTGTTTCACGGGAGTTTTTGTGTGGGTTGTTGAAGATTGGGGAGGAAATTGTGGATCTCCCTAAGGAATTGCTTTAGAATTTTGTTGTAGAATTTTTGGCTGTGTATTGTGTGTTTTCTGGAAAGAGGCAAATTTACTGGAGGAAGTTTTGGCTACATTGGCAATTTGAAGTTACAGAGAAGCTCGGAAACAATTCTCGAGGCAACAGTTCTTTTGTAACAGGTTCCTTTACTCTTTTCGTGAATTTTGAATTGAAAAGTTGTTTATATTACTATAATGCAATTTGGAAAAGTTTAGGAAAATATTTTCAATACTGTAAAAGCTTTTGTTTCTTTCTTTTAAAAGTTTGTCGTGAAAGAGGAACCTCTGTAGAAAATAATTAAAAAAAAACCCTCTGTGTATTTGTTCATTCAAAATAAATTGTTACAAAAGGAATTATAGATCTCTGTAGAAAATCATTATTTTGTTTGGTTTCCTATTTCTTTTAATTGTCTGGGAAAATGAAATCTCTGAACTTTCCTGTAGAGAACTTCTTCTGTATAATTTAATTTCTCAATTTGTACCAATGTTTGAATTAATTTATATATATATACATATATATACATATATATATGTATGTATACATATATATTATATATATAAATATGATAATTTATTTTAAAACACTGTGTTTTTTTTTCCTGAAAGCAAATTTCAATTTTGAATGGTGTTGAAAATCACTGTACGGCGAAATCCGTGAATTTGTATTTAAATGAGGGTATATGCATAGAAGGGGAAGCGTTGGCTATCCCAGCGCCGACTCCCCTTAGTGGGAGGGCCGGCACTGTGAGGCAGCGAGCGTTGCCCCTGCCATGCCCTACTTTCCCTGTAAGGGGAAAGGGCTGTGTAATGCACGATGACTATACTTGTACAGTCTGTGGAAATTAAAACGCGTCGACTATGTATTTCTTACTTTGTAATTTGGAAATTAAAACGCGTCAACTATGTATTTCTTACTTTGTAATTTGGAAATTAATAAATATATTATATTTATAATATATATATTATATGTAATATATATATATATTATTTATATATATATATGTTATATGTAATATATATATTATATATATAATTATAATTATAATTATGTTATTTTTAATATTTTGTCATATATGATCAATGAAAATAATTTTGCGAGGAAATGAATTTGTAGTATTAAATAAAGGGGGTTCTTTTAACCTTTAGTTGATTTATTAATTAAATAATATATTTATATGTAGATATATAATTTTATTTAATTATAGATGTACATATTAAATATATTTATTTAATGTTTGAATTTACTATAAATATTTGTAAGCATGGTTAGCTAAATAAAAGTAAATGATTTATTTTATTGAGTTAATTTTATGGGTACTTGTGAAACCTAGAAGATGAACAACTAGTTTTATTCGATGTTAAATTGTATGTTGGAGTTATATTTAAATGTTGTATTTTAAATATGTGAAATTGATTGTATTAGATTTAGGAAATCCGAATGATAACATTTCTTTAATTGCTTGAAGTTGTATTTAATTTAAGTACGTGTTTTATGTAATTGTGTACTGAGGGGGGATATTTGTTATTACGTGAATCTAAGTCTTTCAGAGTTGTAATTGTGAAAAGGTTGTGGTAACTTTAGTTCAACCTTTGAGATTTCTTGGGTAGTGCACGTATTAGGTTTCAGTATTGGACATCCGTAGAGATGTGTTACCTTTTGAGGTGTATTGGTTATTGTGGTCAGTTTAGTGCAATGTCTACCTTTGGTATGTAGTTGAGTTATGTGTTGTCGATAGGGGAGTGGCTTTCAGCGAGGGCCAAGACACAAAGTGGTCCTAGGACAACTTGTGTGGGAGTCAGTATAATCAAGTGGGAATTAAATAATCTATTAGCTTCACATTTAACAAGATATTTAGCCTCGCTTATTGACTCAAGGGCTTGTATGAGACTTGAGATGAGTTGGGAAGGCTTGGAATGGCTAGATTGTTATCTTGTCTTCTCGAAGGATAACTGATTCCGCACTAGTATGCATGTGGGGCTAGAATCGTAAGAGGTTACCAGGATAACCCTAGAGGGGGGTTGGGACCTAGGAAGATCTCCTTTGGACAACCAATGCAACCTTTGTGATGACACTCCTCCTATGACAACAGTTGGTTTATTTGCATTGCAATTGTACTTGATTCTGTGATACTGGAAGCAATGTGACCCTAGTTCTTGTTTATTTGTTCTGTGAGTATTTTTGTATATTTCCTGTGTCTAGAGGTAGTAGGTTTGTCTTGGTTACCTATTACTATCTCCTAGCACGGGGGTTGGGCCTACAAGTACCATATAGCTAGGTGGCATGCTTCTTCACTATTGAGTTTCTCTTCCTATTTGTGATGGCGGGATCTTCTTGTTCAGGGAGCTCGTGTGGTTCTCTAGAATTGTTCTTCTCCTTCTTCTTTGTAACTGTGGATCTATATATATAATTGTAATACCTCAATTATATCGAGGTGAACCTTGTGATGTAATTTTAATAATATTTATGATCTATTCATTATTGGACTTAATGGTGTATTGGATGATTATGTGTGTTGTATCTGTGGAAATATGTTTCAATACATTTCTATGCGTTAGATTTTTCTTGCAATGGTTTAATGCTTTGTTGTATGTTGTATCTTGAGATTAATATTCTTATACTATGGTTGGTTTAATTTTATAAGTAATGGGGTTACATGTAGACTCGTTGCATGGCCTAGAGGATGTATGTGGTTAGAGTAGGATACTTTACTCGTCTTGTTTTACCTTTTAAGAAAAAAAATTAGTTGTGCTTCCGCAGTATGCATCATCCTCTAGGTTATGGGACGAGGTTTTAAAATTACCCTCTTTTTGGAACACCTTGGAGTTTCATCATTTCCCCTGTCATGGTCAATAAAAGCATCCCATTCTAGAGAAGGTTTAGCAGAATATATTCCATACATCACAATTAACTTAATCAAGCCACAATGAGCGAGTGAATTTTCATGGCCCTTACGAAATTGACTACAAGACCGTTTCAAAGAACAATGTAAGTAATAAGGAACATTAACCAGAAGAGCATTACGCAAGTGCAACATAAGCCTAAAGTGGTGTACATAGACATACATGTACTTCCCTTCGCAGGTAACATACTAGATTAAAAACATGGCAACCTCATCCCACGACAATGGAAGAGACTTACGTTTGGTTCCCTAGCCCTGTACCATCTCAAAAGATTCCCCCCTTTGTAGAAATTGTTTCCTATAGAGCTCGAGGTCCATGACATGGGAGGAGGAGTTAGGAAAGGAGTCACCTGTATGCGGAAGACCAATGACTATGGTGATTGTTTGCACGATGACCAAAAATTCTAACCCCCTAAAAGTAATGTTGTTCTTATGAAACCCTTCAACAAATTCCATAGCAACCCTATTATTGAAACCACACAACTTCTTGAAGTATATCATCCAAGCATCTTGCTTAAATATTTTGTATGCTTCCTCATTGGCTATGAGCTTCTTCATTGATGTGGGCTCTCTTCTACTATGATCTCCTCCCTTGATTTCAAAGTGCGGCATGAACTTCCTTTCCAACTTACACTGTGGCTACAAGGATAGAGAAAAAGATAAAAATGAAAGCGGTTAACAAGATAGAGATGGAAGCAGTTAACAAAGATTATGGATAAGAAATTTTTGGATAGTAACAGGTAACGTGATTGGGTGAGTTGGCTAATGACGGGTATAATGGAAAATATTATAGAATTACTAATGGCCAGTGAGAATAATGATGAATAGTATGGGAATTAACCCCACGACCTCCCCCCAGCTTAAAGATGACCGTCTTGGGCATGCCAAATAATTATTAAAGAAAAATAAAATAACATTTAATAATAATTTAAAAGAAAGAAAGAGTACCCTGATGCCAATGTCCGTGAGACAAGTGGTGATGATGTGACTACTACAAAGTCGATGACGTGTAGACCACAACAATAGATGACATTATAGGAAAATGGAGGAAGGAAATAAAATATCCAAAAATATTATCATTAAAAGCTATCATGAGGCTACATGAAGGAGAAGTAGAGATAACTAGGAGTGGAGGCTAACATGGAGAGAAGAATAGTGGTATCATGGAAAATACCAATTGAAGAAAAGAGTATGGTGAATGGTAGGTGGTGAAAATATTGTTGGAAAAATAAGAAAGCGTGCAACAAAGAAACAATGATACAATTAACCGAGATAGAAGATAGGACCCATGCAGATTGAGTGTCGAGATCACAGGTACACACAAAAGTCTGACAAGTGACAGGAATGAGGCAAGTGGGAGGAAGAAAGAATCCGACCGCCATACCTAAAGCTGCACAAGGTTTCCTACAAAAGAAGACAAATGGACGCAATGACAGGAACAAGAAAAGGCTCATGTCGCACCATAGAATAGGTAGCGATATGAGGTATCGTTGAATGCACCTTGGTGTGCCCACTGTGGTTTGTGATTTTGGTGTTCTTTTTTTTTTTTGGTTTTATTTTTTACCACGATAACAGACTGCCAGTATCCCAGTTTTCACTCTATCATCGCTTACAGGTGTCGGAGAACTGGTTTTCACCACTAGGTTTATTGCAACTTCTCCATTTGATTTTCTTTTTAATTTTTAAATAAGTAAATACATTTTGGAAAGTACCTAAAAGGTACTTGAAGAGGCCATAGGAACCCTATCAAGGAGATGGAGTTCCTTTGGAAAATTCGAGACAAAATACTCCTTGGAAATAGGCTTCTTGTATAACTTCAAATGGTGACCATGGACAACTAGAGCCATATGGTCGGAATCCACAGTGTGAAGCTTAACTACATCGTTGTTGTAGACCATCTCAATTTTGTAAGGCCTGAGCCACTGAGTGTGGAACTTTCCCTTAAAATCCTAAAAACGAGAATCATACAAGAGCGCCCAATCACTTGGTTGAAATGATTGTTGTCAAATAAAACAATTGTTCCAGAGAGCACGTTGTTTCTATACAATCTTTGCATGGAAGAGTGCTTGTTGAAAAAATTCATATAATGATGGAAGTTGTGCAATTCATTCTTTTTGTGCATCAGTCAAGCTCATACCCAATTGGAGTGCAGTACAAAGAGTTTTTACCTTAAACTCAATAGGAATAACAACTTTCTTACCGTATACAAGTTCGTAAGGTGTCAAACCAGTGGTGGTTTTCCACATTGTGCAGTAGGCCCACATTGCTTTGGGAAGGCGTGGCTTAACCAACACACTCTAAGCATTGACCACTTAGGTGGCTAGTGTGGGCCCCATTAATCCATCCCGTTCTCTGTTTTGATTGCCATTCCCCATTCACTATTAATCCTGCACAAAGTTTAAAATTTTTAAATCGTATTCTCCAGCCCATAGTATCCCCATCAGCAACAAATAGGTTCCAACCCGAACAATTTTCATTTGCATGCATGCTCGTGCCTTGTGCTAAAATGGGAGCTCTGGAATAGGGTATGGACGTCCATCATTACTACTGGAAATGCTCTAGTAGACATGTAAGCACAGTGTGGAAGCATAGACCAGGGACACGAACTGTTTGACAGGATACCTCAAAGAAACGTGGGCTCATTGAATGCTTGCATGATATGCACAAAATGCATTTATTGAAAAGGATTTAGAAACTCTCAATCAAATGTATTCAACATATGTAAATCCAAACTCCACAATCTTTTCCATCATCCTCCCTGCCTGTGCTAAAATAGGAGCTTTGGAATGCAGTATGGACATCCACCACATAATAAAGGAATGGATTTTTCTCAGATGTTATAGCTGTAACTTCCTTGGTAGACATTTATGCAAAATGAGGAAGCATAGACAAGGCACGTGAACTGTTTGACAGAGTACCCCAAATAATTGTTTATAGAATGACATGATTGAAGGATATGCAAAATGTAAAAGCATATACAAGGCACTAAACTATTTGAAATAATGCTTAAAAGCATGTGTTATGCTCAGGTTGCATGATCTCCATAGCCTTTACCATAGGGTTGCATAATCTACACAATGGATTTTGGACTTATGTGATTTTGTGTTGTGTTTTGTGCTATCTTTTCACTATAGGGAGCTTCTAAACTCTTGTAAAGGACCTATTTTCTATGAAGATATGTTTACATATAATTTTTTCTAGTATGTTGAATATTACTTAATCTATAGTTATACACTTAACGTTCTTTAATATTTAAGCCATGTTAATAATTAATCCTTAACATTTGATATATTTTTTTTTGATATGCAAGTTTGTTTTATATATTAGATAAAAAATGAGTACAACTATCTGCAAACGCAGGAAAATATTCTGCCATTAATTACCAGCAAACCCATCCCTACCATCAATACTAGAAAACCACCCTGAAGACAACCAAAACGAGACCCAACCAACCAAAAAATAGGAGACCCCTCCATCCAGAAACCACCATCCTGCCATCAAAGCCAACTACCAACCCAAAAGGACATAAAGGTTTGGCCCTGACCCTAAAAATACAAGTCCCAGTCACCCAAAACTCCCAAACTGGCCATTAAAAGACCGAAATTATAAACCCCGAGACTGAAAGACGACATTGGACCATAGAGATAAACTCTAAAAACTACTAGAACCAACATCTATATAAAGGCATTCACAAAAAATTATTTAAAATAACAAAATATTCAAATAATTTTACCCACTCGACATCACGCATGGCCATCAAGCCGAAGAATTTCTTCAGGAATTCGATGGCCACCACCGCCACCATCCTATGTCTGCTCAACGTCGGACTGCTCAAGTCAAGAAGGAACGGGAAAAGCTTTACAACCTCATTTGAACCTCGAATAGCTACAAAGTCACTTGGCCTTGGAATACCTCTGCCCTCCACAACAAAACTCAACACCTCATTTACCCCTCCCGCCAGATCCTTGCAAAACATCTTAACCAACAATAGTTTAGCCCTGGCCTTAGACTCACCGTTGTCCAAAAGAGATGCCAAAAATTGGGAGGAGATGTGAAGATTGTCCCTGTCGAACTCCTTGTTAGCCAAATGACTAGCTCCTAGGATCATTTTTGTTGCCACCAAGACTAACGGGTCCTTGTTTGTGAGAATCCGCTTCAGTCGTTGGTCTTTAACTTCTCTAAAGGAGGCTTGTCTAGCCGAAGATTTTAGAGAGATTGGCGTGTCCACCCCAAACTTCGCCACACCATCCACGGAGACTTCGATGACAAAGCGAGAACGCTTCACCATGAACGCCATCGCCAGAACAAATAAATTTTGCTACTAGAGTTTGCCACAAAAATCGCCACTAATCAATATAATCAACACAAATGAATGGAATTAAGGAGATGAATTACCCACTTAAACTTTACAGTTTGATTATTGCCATGTACTAACCCACCACCATCCTTGCAAATGACTTCCCTCTGCACGTGCTGCATTTAATCCGCATTAAACGGCCTTCAAGGAATGATGCCTACGACATCCTCGAGCTCTGGGAAGAGAACTGTCGCCTCCACCACGTGACCAACCTCCTAGTCACACTCTTTTGCATCCCCCTTAGCCCCTTCCTTTTCGCCACCTTAACTCCTAGCTAGCCCTCCTAGCACGTCAGTGCGGAGATGAGAAAAATAAAGGAGGGAGGGGGAGCATCCTTAACATTTGATATTATTCCTTGTGTTACTATTTATTTTTTGAAACCCCACTCAGTTATATATAAACTTCTAATATCTCATTTGGTTCACCATACTTATAATTCTTATGCTATTTTTTAACATAATGTGTTATTTTTGTAATATTATGTATTAATTATGTTTTATCATTATTTCTTGAACTATATCATATTTATATCTTGATTTAACAAACTTTATGTTTTGTCAAATTATAAGAAGTGCTTAATTTTTCATTATAGAATTCTCAAGAAAATTTTAGATAATTCAATAGACATGAATACTCTTACTCTTGGACTAATCTACCTTCTAGGATGCCTTCTTTTTCTTATATCAAATAGTCATTACATCAGGAAGCTTCAAATTTCCACTAGTAAACTCTTCTAAGTGATTACAACCCATTTTAGCTATTGCAATGTCTTTGTGAGCTAAATTTCAAATAGTTAATTTTCTATGCTTATGTGTACATAATCATAGTCCAATTAACCTGTTTATCTAATTCAAATCATTAATACCTAGTTCTATAACCCAAATTTGTACATGGTTACAAGGTTGTCCTCATAATTGTGATCTTCATTTACTAAAATACAAAAAAAAAAAAAAAACATTTCTTGCCATCTACCTCACTTTACACTTTAGTCCTAAGCAAACAATGTAAAATCTTTGAATTTGATACATTGTTCATGTATAAAATAACATCAACTTGCACTCATTCAATCACATAAAGAATCATTAGTTATTAGAAGAATAATAATTTAAAATTGCACTAAAATTCTAAAATCAAGAAAGAAATATTACACATCTAATCACATCCATCCTACTGCGTGTGAATCACCTAGTAATCATCCTAAAATTTATGTGCATGTTTGAAGTTTATTATGTATTTTGAGGCATTTTTAAATACTACCTTAATAGAAAAACCCTAAGACTATGAAAAATGATATTATTGTTTAGTAGTCCATTTATCTAAGAATCTACTAGGTAGAATCCAAAGATCATTGAAGGTTAAATTTTTGGGTGCAGAGTGAGATTATTGTAATTTGTTGTGATCTAGATCTAGAACTATAAACTCAATCTAAGATATAACAAAGAATGATATTTTAATTTTGATCTATATACATGACTATTTAACACAAATTGTTGGGAATAGGATGCCATTTAATTGCAATCCTAAACATATTTCATTTATCTCCTAAGTCCTTAGAAAGTGTTCCCCAACACTAGGATTAGAAAGAGATTAAATTCGAATGAAATGAACATGTAAATTGATATTTGTAATTATTCCTAAATGAAAGGAACATGTGGGGCGCCCACATGGAAGGTGAAACCCAACTTGCCTAAGTTAACTGTTTGGAGGATTGATAACACTTCAGTAATGCATGTAAAGATCCTACAAGTTAGGGATTGATATTTACATGAGTGGAGTTCAATTCAGTTATGGTTCAGTTATCTTCAATTGCATGTAGTTAGTTTGAATTGAATGCTATTTGTCTTTAGTTGACTTGAGTTGCATGACTAATGACTTGAGTTGCATGACAGATAACAGGTGGATACTTACAATTAAGTGGGGATGATCAATCATCCATAATGTTTGCATGAATTTGTGGAGAGATATGTTTCAGTTAACTAAGATTGATTTGGACCCACCTTGAGCGCCCAAGTTGGCATCTTTGAGTTAACACCTTTTGCATGAGAAGATATTTACAAGGCTCAGTTAAGTGGGCCCATTCTTGGGCACCAACTTTGAGGTGATGCTTGCAAGATATTTTCTTGACCAACAAAGTTTGGGGCGCCTAAATTGAGGAGACTTTGGTTTTGACTTCATGTTAAAGTGTGGAACTCTACTTCCACATTCTGTTGGAAATATGTGCCTCAAACTATATAGGCTGAAACCTCCATTAGAGACAAGTCGGTGTGACATCTTCATTGTCTGGCCGACTAGCAGCTTGATTCATTCTAGTTTGTATAGGTCGCTGTGACCTTGCAAATGTCTTGCTGAAAGGTTGCACTATGGAGTCTATCGCTGTGACATAGTGTATTCGTTATGACCTCATAGCACTCGAGAGACCTCTGGCTAATAGGCCATTCAATCATGTATCAGGAAGAATCTTGACGACCACGGGCTTTGGGATAACCTATGTTGTTTGGTGAGAAGTCCCAGCAATGAGTTAAAGTCTTGCCGACAGGGACACACTTGGAATCATCATGGTAGCACTAAGGGTTCGCTAAGAACTTTTAGCGATGTATAAATGTCTCACCGACGGAGGCTCAAGTGTTGGCTATCGGGGTAACTCAAAGGTCCCAGGAAGATGTCTTAGCGAACGTTGAAGGTCTCACCGATAGGAACACCTTGTGGGATCTTCGGTATAACTCTTGGCGACAGATGGAGCTTTCGGGGTAAGTCCTAAATCTCGGTGTAAAGTCCTAGTGAAAGGTGTATGTCCTAGCGACTGCTGATGGTTTTGGTGAAACAAAAGATCTCGAAGAAACCTCTCAGCGAAGGTGTTATGTCTTGCCGACTATCTTTTGGAGCTCAATATGACTTGTGTCTTCGGTATACCTTTGGTGACTCTCTATGATCTCTTAGTGAATGCGATAGGTCTGGGTGACTGCTTGGTGACTCGGTGTAACTCATGAAGCTCGATAGAACATCTTAGCAATAACAAAAATCCTTGGCGATAATGATATGAAGGCTATGTGGCATCAACGAGACACTGTTAGTGTCTCACCGAGATGCCAATACATTGCGAATTCTGTTGACCGAGTAAGACTATCTGATGTGGCATCTTGTGGACGAATAGGAGGAGCTGAATGGGAACAGTTGGAAGACAGTCAGTTGCGATGGTTCTAAGAGGAAGTTCTATAGATAGAGTTCGACATGGATAAACTCTACGATTGCAGTTTGTAATTGGTTGGTTGAATCGACAGGTTGTTGAGTGATTGTATCAGTGGATGAATTCTGTGGACTGTAACATGAAGATTCCTGTACAAGAATGTTAATGGTGAATGCTACTGCATAATGACACCAGAAAGATAAGTCTGGAATTTGTATGTAATTTCATTACTGTAATACAAAGTGATTTCTCTTGTGTGGTGGGTTTTTCTCCCTTAAGGGTTTTCCCATGTATATCTGGTGTTCATGTGTGACTGTCAAATACTCTGTTTCTATTGTCTGTTTCTTAGTGCATCTTAATTGGACTATAATTGTAAATTTTAAAGTGTATCTACATTCTTTCGTGAGGTATTGATGTTAGGAGAATTGTTTTCAGCATCTGATTTTCTTTACAAGTGGTATAAGAGCCTGGCCAATTGTGTTATCCTTGTGGGTACATTGGATTTTTTGTGTCAATTCTGTTCAGTGGGAGTCTTGTAGAGTTTTTAAATTTCTTATTATAGATTAAGATGGCTAGTACATCTGGAAAGTTTGAAATAGAGAAATTCAATGGCAGTAACTTTGAGTTGTGGAAACTCAAGATGGAGGATCTTCTTGTTGACCGTGATCTTTGGATTGCTGTGGCTAGAGTGAAACTTACAGGCATGAAGCAAGAAGATTGGGACCTTGCAGATAGGAAGTCTAAGGGGCTGATAAGGCTTTGATTAGCAGACTCAGTGCTTCTGAATGTGCATGAGGAGAATACTGCATCTTCTTTGTGGAAGAGACTGGCGTCTATTTATCAGGGGAAGTCCTTGGTGAATAAACTATTCTTGAGGAAGAAGCTGTACTCGTTGAGAATGCAGGAAGGAGGGTCTGTGGCTGATCATTTGAATGCATTTAACATGCTACTTGCTCAATTGACATTTGTTGGTGTGAAGACTGAAGAAGAGAATTGTTGTATGCTTCTATTGTGTTCTTTGCCAGACTCATGGGATCATCTGGTGATGGCGATTGGGAGTACAACATCCAGTTTCAAGATGGAAGATGTTGTTGCATCTTTGCTTTCAGAAGAGATGAGAAGGAAATCTTTTGAGATGGTGAAGGAAGCTCTTGCCGTCAGAGGAAGACTGAAGGAGAAAGGCAAGAAGGACAAGAAGTCCAAATCGAAATCAGAAGGGAGATCAAAGTCTCCTAGCAATAAGTCCAAGGTGAAGTGCTAGAACTGTGGGCAACCTGGTCATGTTCGAAAGGATTGTAAAGAGGAGAAAAAGAAGAAGAAGGGCTCTTCCCGATAATGGTTCTTCCTCATAGTGATGGTGATGGCCTTCATTGCTCCCTTTGGCAACCTCGTGCATCAAATGATGTTTGGCTGATTGATTCGAGCATCTTTCCATTATGACATCTCACAAAGAGTGGTTCAAAGCATGAAGAATATGATGGTGGAAAAAGGTGCACTGGCGCAAGGATTCAACTTTAAGATAGTTGGTCATGGAAGAGTCGTAATACAATTTCGGATGGCAGAGTAAAGGGAATTCACATCGAATGCACATACTACCTCAAGGCTCGCACCATTGGTTCCGGGAGGTATGGCCGAATCTATTGAGTACAAGCACGCTTCTTTGGAAGTACGCAAGATGACTAGAGGTGCTCGAATTGGTACCTCGCATGCTCGGATGCACAAAGTTGGTCTAACGTAACAAGAAAGTCTCTAGAAAGTCAATTAAAGTCATGGAGGTAAAGAGGGAAATATCCCTAATTATGTAAACTCTATGGAAGTAAAACTTCCTGCAGAGAAGACTATGCTTTGGCATCATAGGTTAGGCCACATAGGAGAAAAAGGTTTAAAAACCTTGAAGAATAAAAACTTGGTAGAGGGGCTTGAAGATTGTAATCTTGAATTTGAATTCTGTGAACACTGTATATATAGAAAGCAGCACCGTGTTTCATTTTATTCCATTCCTCATAAATCTTTTGGTTTGCTAGATTATATTCATTCGGATGTGTTTCGTTCAGTGAATGTTCCTTCATTGTCTAAATCAAGATACTATGTGTCATTCATTGATGATTATTCAAGGAGAGCATTTGTGTATTTTTTGAAAAGTAAATCAGAAGTGTTGAGTCGATTGAAGGAGTTTAAAAATCTTGTTGAAAATCAGACTAGTAGAAAAATAAAATGCTTAAGGACTCATAATTGTGGTGAATTTTGTTTTGATGAATTTGAAAGATATTGCAAAGACCATGGAATTAAAAGACACAAGACTACACCTTATACTCCACAGCAGAATGGAGTTGCAGAAAGGTTCAATAGGACAGTGATGGAGAGAGCACGAAGTATGCTTAGTAGTGCTGGCTTGGAGGAGAAATTCTGGGCTAAGGCTATATCTACTGCATGTTATTTAATTAATCATTCTCCAAATTCTGCTCTTGTTGAGAAAACACCTTTGGAAGCGTGGTCTGGTAAGAAGCCCTCACTTAGACATGTTCGTGTTTTTGGCTGTGAGGCGTATGCTTATGTGCCAGATGTGAAAAGATCTAAATTGGAGAACAAGGCTGTCAAATATATTTTCATAGGCTATAGCGCTGTCATAAAAGGATACAAGCTTTGGAATCCTGATACAGAGAAGGTTGTATACAGCAGAAGTGTAATATTTCATGAGCTAAAACCTTCCACTTTGGATCTGCAGTCAGAGACAAAGTCAGATAAAAATAAGGATGTAGCATTAATTCCTCCTACACCAAAGAAAGAGGAATTGGAAATTCAAAATGTACCTGAAACTGAGGAGAGCTCGAGCAGTTCTGAAAGTTCTAAAGAAGAAGAACCTCAACCTCAGCAAGTGAGGAGGTCAACCCATGAAAGAAAAAAACTAGATAGGTGTGGGTTCTCATTGATTGATTCTACTTGTTCCTATGCTTTGATTTCTAGCACTGATGAGCCTAAGACTGTGAAAGAGGCATT
>VDFB02356842.1:0-15532 GCA_007258455.2 Sequoia sempervirens
TTATCACCTAAAAACTACTGATTGTGAAGGAAAAGGGTAAGAAAAGAGTACTGAAACTGAAAACTACCCCCTATGGTGATGCACCTAAACATTACTTGGATTTGAAACTAGATTTCATACACTTGCTTTAAAACTAGCAAGAATTAATTATGCACAATTCGTTGCAATATGTTAATGCATAAATATTTCACTAAAAGGTCATAATATAGCTACTTACAAAAGGAAGATAGCTTCACAATCAACAAATAACATGTATTAAGTAGACTCAATCAGTAACCTGCATGAACAAACTAGTTGTAGAAAGGTATAAACATGTGAGACAAAGTTGTAAGGAAATTTAAACAATCTCACTAATAACTCGATCAATCACTTATATACACTAAACAGCAAGAAAAAAAAGACAAGAAATCAATCACGAGAAATAATAGAGGTCTCTATTGTATATCATATCCAAAATGAGTTACAAAAACTACAAGAATCTGTGAAAGGACTGCAAGAGTCACTGTCTCCCAAAATCTACATGAACATAAATGATTACAAAATGAGTTACCAAAGCATAAGTAGCTAAGCTCCATCAAAAAAGGTTCTAGAAACCTCATGGGTCGGATGGCTTCAAAAAGCCAAAAATATAGCAACTGGATTTTCTTCAAATGAGCTTCAAAGAGTTGAAATGGTCAATTTTGACCAAGTACAACATGGTGACTCTTCAAAACACCCTCCAAAAGCTCCAATTTTGCCTCAAAAGCAATAAAAAATTCCTAAAACCTCGTACGCGTGTTTTCTAACTGCAAGAACAACCTCCCTCCATTCATGGCACATGCTTGCAAACCATAAAATCAAGCATATCTCTATCTTCCCTCTTTGTCACGTGTTGAAAATTTAATCACTTCTTTTTTGAACTATCATTAACTTTAGCAAGCAATGATATCTCTATTTTTCATTTCAAATATCATTTATTTAAAGTGATTTATAATTATCACTTAAATAAATATTTACACATTTGAACTTCAAATGCAAAAATAAAAGGAGTTTTGACTAAGCCAAAAACATAATAATGACTAAATCATATGAAAAATTTCAAAAAAATTTCCCTCAAAATAATCCTAAGGCATAAAATATGCCACGACCCTTATATGAATAAAGTTTTTTCAAAAAATTAAAGGAAAAATCCTTTTGACTCCATCGAACTTCATTTTAGGGTTTCTAAACCATAAATGAATGCTATTCATTTTCATTCCCATTTCTTCTTGTTGTTGTTGGGAAAGCGTCGCCATGGAAACTCTGTTGGGTTTGGAGGTTTCAAGGAATTTTCTTGCGGATTCCTTGCATTTCAATGAGGAAAAAAAAATAACGAGCTCAAGTAAACACTATTTTCTATAAACTTAGCTTCCTCTGTCATTTTCTGAAGAAAAATGTTTCATTTGAACTCCACCATACAAAAAGGATTGCAAACGTTTTGATTTGTTGTGCTTTTTTCTATAGATGCTGGTAGAAACTTGATACTGTAGAATATTTAATACATTTTATGAATAAAAATGGTGATTCTAGGTTGCAGCCACTGTGATTTTTCTATTGATCTTTTATGTGCCCTGTGAAGAAAAATGGTTCGATACAATGATTCAATGCCATTGCACAACATGGGTATAAACCAAGAACCTACCGCGTTTTTCCATTCTTTGACACCATGGTCACTTATTCATATGACTGTATTGTATGAACTTTAGCTTATCAGCATTAGATTGTTTGCATAAGAGGAATTAAATTCACTTCAATACCCTATTTTAACAGCCTCGTGACTTTCCCTTAAAAACACACTATTGACTATCATGGATGCTTTGCTTTATGTTTTTTTGATTTGTTAACTATCGCCTTAGGTAAATACTTATTGATGACTATTTGAGAGATCTTCATTAAGCTCATTGACATTGAAAGCTTATTCACTGTCATTTTATTTCCATTATGTCTTCATCCATTACTTTAATATTCTAGGTTTTCACCATTCTTCTGACAAAGGGTTTGATTTTCATTTATCTTTATGCATATCATGAGATAATATCTCCTTTAGGCATTTTGTAACAACTTATATGCCTTATTGCAACCACACACTTTGCATACATATCTATCAAGGATGCTACACTTTATTTATATCTCTGCATATTTGGGACTTTGCAGCTCGTGGGGTACCAATTGCAGGGGTGTCTTGGTTTTTTTGGTTGAACTTATCCTTTTTGATTTTTAAAAAAAATGAATCCCTTTAAAGTTGGTAGGATGAAACATCTCAAACAACAAAGGAATTGATGTGTAAACAACCAATCCTTTTATATCTCTATGAAACTAAACACTAGCACTTGTTCTTGATTAGCACATGACAAGGTTGATAGATAGGACTGCTTCAAGATTAGCATTCTCACTGTATTGTGCAATTGTATAAGGTTGACTATTTCTTTACTCATTTCTATAATAATCCTTAATGAGTATTTTAAACTTTTGTAACAGTATTTCAATGATTGTCCTCTATCTTTGATAGTTGTCATTATGTTAAATGCATTATTGCTCTCAAGAATTTCTGGAAATGTACTTGCAAGAGCATACAATGAACATCATTTCTTTACTGTTATATCAAAATTTTGTGCCTCATTTTCCATGAGATGACATCATCTTTAAGCATTATGTCAAATAGTTCCTTATGTTTTGCTTTTAGATATTGTAATCCCATTGAGTATTCATCATCGTTTATGACAGTGAACCTATGAATTTCATACTTATGAATGATGAGTGGATCCTCAATTGTATTATACTATCACAAAGAGCTTGACAAGTTAACTGATCATAACATAAACTGCAAACACGCTGAGCTCAACCCTTGTGGGAGCCACATTTATCCCACGTGTTGTAAAACATGATTATACCTATAGCTGCACATGAAGCAAACAAGTTAGAAAAATGTGTATTTTGATGTGCTATTTTGATGGCTTCAATGTTTTTTTTCTGGGACATTCAGGATATAATTGTTAATTTAATGTAGATCAGGATCAATTTATACATGTATAGGTAAATGATCATGTATGGTATGTAATCAATCATTGCTTAGAGCATTGTTCTAACACATTGCTTTGACTTATTGCAGGAAACAAAAGTACTAAGGAGCTAAGAAGGTCAAGACAACTCAAATGACAGTTGGACAAGAAGACATGACAAAACTAGTCATTCTTAGGCAATGATTGGTTACCTTTCCTACATGCATATTTTTTTCTTCATTTACTTATTCATGCATATGTTTATTTTGATTTGCATTGAATAAGCATAAGTTAAACTCATGGCTTGTGTGAGTCAAATGAATATTTCTATTCAATAAAATAACTTTTCCAGAAGAGATTTGTAAAATATTTCTTATATTTCATGCATCTGTATGAATGCAATAATTTGTAGTTGTAATCTTTCAAATTATTTCATTTGTGCACATGAATGCAATGTAGAGGAGATAGAAAAATGTACCATTTTCTTTTAAATATCAATAGGCTCTACCTGATTGAGCCATAGGTGAAAATATGGTAACAAAAAGAATATCTCAAAAATATTTTTTCTAAATGAGATATTTTCCCTTTAAATAAGGCTTTTTAGAATGCATACAAGAGTTTTTGGGAAGAATTATTTTTGTAAGTTCAAGAAAGAGAAGAAGAAGAAGGTATTGAAGAAAGAAGAAGAAGGTCTCAAATTGATTGAGATGAGGGTTAAAGAAGATATTGACTCAACAAAGACAGGATTTGAGAGGTTCTTCTTAGCTGCATCAAATGCTCTTTTGAAGAAGAAAAGAAGAAGTGGCAATAAAAATTTAGAAAAAACAAACTTAAGTAACTTCACATAAGAATTTGAATAGGTTATTAACATAATTTTGAAAATATGTAGGAATTGAATTTGTAGTAAATTGAATGTAGTTTGTAAGCTACTAGGCATTTTTTGGAAAATAGTAATTTGATTTGATGAAAATTTAAAATTTCAATGTAGTAGTACATTGAAATTTGGAAGAAAAAAAAAAAGCTATGTTTTTTCGGCCACCCTAATGGGGAGAAAAAATAAAATAAAAATTTTGAATCTTTCAATAAAAGTAGAAGACACATGCCCAGATGTGACGCATATTTTTTTGTATTTTTTTTGCAAGTAAATAATTAGTTATGAATTTTCTAGTAGGAATTTTTAAAATTATTAAAAATCATTTGTCCAGCCACCCTAACTTGGTCAAAAGTTTATGAAATTTAATTTTTGTAACTATAATTTGTGAAGCATATTGTGTGATGCATCTTTCAAATTCAAAAAATGTATAACCATTTAAAAGTTATAGATGTTTTTCAATTAGCTTATCAATCAGAGCTTTACATGTAGTGCATGTAGAAAGTCAATAATAATTACCTATTAAATTCAACATAGAGCATGTCTTATATCAATAGAATATTTTCAATTTTCTAAATAAAGCCTTTTTGTTTCATCAAAATCAAATTAAAAAAAAGTCATTAGTGCGAAGAGTGAAGTTCAAAAAACTCTTGCAACCCTTGTAAACATGTTGGGGATGTTGACTTTTCAGGTTGGTCACCCCCAAGCCAAATACCAAAGCAATAATGAAGCAAAACAGATATCCATTATTATCAAATATCCAATAAAAATGAATATCTATTTTTTAAGGTAAAAACGAATATCTGATATGAAACATATATCTGTTACTTAAAGCTATATAACATATATCTATTATTTCAACTTAAGAAATAGATATTTGTTTCTTAAAATCAAAAATATTAATATATAAAAATTAGTATAGATTTAAATTTAAGATGATATAATTTATTAATATTAGTATAAATATTTATATATATTTTATATTTATATATAATATATATAATAATATATAATATATAATATATAATATTAATATATATAATATATAATACAATATATGTATATATAATATAATATATACATAATATATATATATATATATTATATTTAATATATATAATATAATATATGATAAATAATAAATAAGTTAGGAAATATTAATATAATATACCCTATATATTTAATATTATATTAAATATAAATATAATATTATATATAATAATATAATATAATATAAAAAATTATTTGATGGAAAGGATATCTGCTTTTTAATTAGAAATATTAAAATATATAAATATCATTATAGATTAAAATATAACATGTTATAATATTAATATTAACATAAATATTTATATATATTTTAAATATTAATATATATAATATAATATATACATAATATATATATATATTATATTTAATATATATAATATAATATATGATAAATAATAAATAAGTTAGGAAATATTAATATAATATACCCTATATATTTAATATTATATTAAATATAAATATAATATTATATATAATAATATAATATAATATAAAAAATTATTTGATGGAAAGGATATCTGCTTTTTAATTAGAAATATTAAAATATATAAATATCATTATAGATTAAAATATAACATGTTATAATATTAATATTAACATAAATATTTATATATATTTTAAATATTAATATATATAATATAATATATGATAAATTAATAAATACTATGATAAATTAATATATAATAGGAAATATTAATATAATATTATATTATATTTAATATAAATATTATACATTATATTATATAAAAAAAAATTATATACTACAAGGGTGTCCCATTATTCCATTCCTGTTCCATTCCTTCAATTGAGATCCCTTCAAAGTCCACCTCCTTCCCCCTCCTCCCTCTTTCCTCCACCCTCCCTCCTCCTTCCTCTTTCTCTCCCTCCCTTTATCCCTCCCTATCCTTCCTCCACCATATTTCCTCCCTCCTTTCCTCCTTTTGTCTTTCCTCCCTCCCTCCCTCCACAACCTCTCTCCACTATCCCTCTCTTTATACCTACCTCTCTTCCCTTCTAACTCTCTATACCTATCCTCCTATCCTCACCTCTCTCTATCCCTCCTTCCCTCTTTCCTCCCTCTCCCTCCCTGTCCATCTTCCATCCCCTATCCCTCCTTCCCTCTTTCCTCCCTCCCTCCCTCCTTCCCTCTTTCTATCCCTCCCTCTCTCCCTCCCACCTTACCAATCCCTATCTCCCTCCTTCCCTCTTTCTCTCCCTCCCTCTATTCCCCCAACCTACCACTCCCTATCTCCCTCCTTCCCTCTTTCTCTCCCTCCACCTACCCCTTCCTCTCTCCCTCCTTGTAACTCCCCACCAAAGAACGTTAGAGGACAATACAACTAACTACAATAATGACACAATTGTTTTTTAAAGTGCAATAACAAGAAACGTAAATCATATCTAAACATAACACATAAGCTAAACTATGTCCTCTAAGGTTCTAAGACTACATTACTAACAAAGCTATTAACATGACCTAAACATACTTCATGGATTAACTAATAACAAGAGTTCATTTTAAATCCATCGCATTAAATGAATAAGAACATACATCTCCATATTATAACATCAAATAGATAATCATTAAAGATCATATAATAAGAACCAATGAGTACATATATAATTTCCCTCACATAAGAGTACATCATTACATTTCTACAAGCTTACAACAATGCTTCCCTGAATACAACAAGAATAATGCATCAAGATTACATTACATGATACAAATGATATATAGGTTCAATACATAGCATAAGCAACCGTGTCCTCGAACTAGTACAAGATCTGGAATTCTACTACCTAAGGTGCATCCTCAACACTCACGAACAACACCAAGGGAAACCCAATGGAGGAAAAAGCACAATCCACCCGACCATGTGGAACCCTAAGGTCCACCTCCCCCCCCATGCTAGGAGATAACAATAAGGTCCCACTACAAAAATAGACAAGAAGACAAAAGGCTAACACAAAAATACTAAACATGGCTCCAACATAACAAAGTACAACATGACATCACATAACAAAGACACCGCTTCCAGAGGCACACACACAACAATGGGGTTCACATGATTAGGGAATACTAGGTTGCAATAGGGAGGAGTTTCATTACATAGCTTTCTATGGATTACCCTGGTGGATCTTCCTAGGCTCCTGGCCCCCATCTTGGGTTACCCTAATAGCCTTTACTAATCCCCGACCCCCATGCAAACTCATGCAGAATCAACATACCTTTCATGAGGACAACGCAATAGGTCTTTCCATTCCAGGCCTTCCCATCTCATCTCAAGCCTAAATGAGCACTTGAGCCATGAGTGAGGCATACCATTATCTTGATTAATGTGAAAACTTCCCAACCCCCTAATTCATTTTAGGTTATCACTAGATTAAAGGAACTCTCAATGGGCTACCCTGGACACACTTTGGATTCTATCCCCCATTGAGAGCCACTCCCCCTACTTGCATCTAGAAGACCCAATACATCAAACAAGGTAAATCCATCTTGCACACTAAACGAAATCATAGAAACACATATCCAGAGCAAGGCATGGACCATTTTGCTCACATATCACAACCATAATAACAAGTAAGCAGTGCAAGGCTAAAGACCCTCATGTACACATCTCAAGTATAATATCAACCATTTCAAAAGAACAACCATAAAATCCAACCAATAGGATACTCACCTAAGCCTCTATCTAGAAACAAACCTTGACAACTTACACATAGACTCCCATTTAAAACCAATAATCCAAACTTACTTAAATTTCCCATACATAATGCAATTCAACTCACAATAAACCAATGTAATCAAAATATCCACATATAATAACAAATCATTGATTAAACGATTGTAAAGGAAACAATATGTAAAAAGATCATCATATTTATTTATTTGAATAAATCCTTCAATTACTCAAATGCAATTTAAAAAATATATTTTCTTCTCTAATTATTTTCCAATTCCACTTATCCAATATACTCAACAATACATATACATATATAATTATATATATACATATAAATATATACCCAAATCAGCATACATATTTATATGTATACATATATAAATATATGTATATATATTAAAAATATAAGCAACTTTAAATATTACAGAATTTAATCAAACAACATTCTTATGTACCAATAAAAGAAAACATACACATATAAATATATATATAATCGAATAGAAATCAACTACATGGTTCAAACTTTAGTTTACATTCCACGCACCTTATCACCATGTTTCAAGTTATATATTATGTTTATCTATTACCATTAACATCAGCACCCAATATGCATAGCTATTCATCAAATAGCATTCAGAGAGCATTTACATTGACTGCCTGTCAAGAGGCATACTCAACTTCACATACACAAAGTGCGCACAACAATCATGGAAAATATTGAATTCTAAACAACATTTCAATTATAAATTAACAAGTCGACCTATCACAATGGAATTCAAAGTTTCCAATCTCAAAGAAAGGCACAGAGAATGAATAACCATATTCAGTATCAAGTCGCCTGGAATAAGGTATATGCAAAACAAGTATTGGGTGTCAGGAATAATCATAAGCAACACATACAACCAAATGCCAAGAGAATAGATTTGCAACAAGGAATAAAGTAAATGACACACAACCGATTCAAATGGTACTTAGTAGATCCATACATCATTTTAGATAATTCAGTTTTTAAGTCAAATCAAACCATGGATAATTAAATCGAGCCATGGTCGTGTAGTGACTCAACAAATTCCTTTGGAGTTTATTCAATAGATAAATAAATACTATGAATACGGGCAGGTATCGAACCATAAGAAATATACTAGGTAAAATAAAAATAGACAACATGATAGCCATCGATTCACCTCTAAGAGTGCAACCAGCATAGGGTAAATGCAACGCATGGTTTCTTAAGAAAATATAGTCACCGACTAAGATAAGGGACTCGACTTACAACAAAGAGAGTTTCTCACAGTAAAAATGATCATCTATAAAGAGAGACGCAACAAAATGGGTTCAATATTAGAAAGTTCAAAGAAACTTTCAAGCAACCGCAAAAAGGTAAATAATCTAAGGGTGTCGAATTCTAGCATGAAGTGCAAATTCTACATTGAAACAACATACAGAAAAATGGACAAGCATTCGTTTGTAACAACATAGAGAAAATAAATTTCTATTGTTTTGAACAGATAAACGAAACCAGAATAGAGATGATGCCAACCTAGATTCCAATGCTACTAAAATGGGAATCGGTGCCGAGATCGATTTCTACGTCCACAGCAATTTGTTTCTTCAAAACCTTAATCTAATCTTCAGTAATTTTCCCCCAATCCAATTTTGAAAAAACTCAATCGAAAACAATTATTCAACAAATTATTTTTGTAGACAAAGTTCTATGTTTGAAAAAAAAAATCCATCATCATCCCTCCTCTCTCCCCAAAATATAATTATTATTATTTTTCCAAAAAGAAGCTGTAAGATCTTTTTGAACACAAATATCAAATGAAAATCACACAAAATAGCAAGTTTCCAAACGACAGTCAATTCGAAGTCACGCATGTGCTTTGAACAAATTTTTTTCTATCTTTTTAATTTTTTTAACTAATTGTTCATTATCTCCTTCCGATTTAATATTTTATTTTATATTATAATATTTTCCCACCTTTTAATTTATTAAAAACTCAACATTAATAATGAACATATCTATATTTAATTATAAAAATGCTTTGTACTTAGCAATTTAATTTAATAAATTAACTAACCAAGGCAACACAAATACCATTTACCAACATGGTTTATTTAATATTTTATTTAATTCAACAATTAATCAAACAACATAATAACCAAATTTAATTTAACAACAAAATATCAATAAAAATCACCTAATCATAAACAAGGTCAAAACAAGAACTGACCACGAACACATACAAGACTAACAAGGTGACCAACTGGATACTCATCCTCGTCGAGGATGATAGAAAGGGTCCTAGGGACCATACGTTATCTCCGTTCAACAAATTTCTATTGGGTTTAAGGCACAGTCGGACCTGTCAATTTAGGTGGAGTCGATGCCTAATACCTACAACTTGCATCAAACAAAACGGTCGAACATATATATATAATCAAACAATCAAACATACTGTGAAAGGAAATCGCAGCATAATAGGGTACTCACGAATGAGTAATGTGACACTATCCCTTTCACCAAGATACATCCAAAAAGTAACCACATTAATGTATATCAAACAGTTGGGTATGTGCAGGATCATCATGGAAAAAATAGACCCTTAAGTGGCAAAAAATTCAGAAAAATCGGAGTTAGGCAACTTGACGTAAGAATTTGAATAAGCTATCTATATTATTTCAAAAATATGTAAGAATAGAACCTGTAGCAAATTGAATGTAGTTTCTAAACTACTAGGTTTTTTTTTTTTTAAATCTATTTGGTGAAAATTTGAAATTTCAATGCAATAGTACTAAAATTTTAGGGGAAAAATAAGAAGCGAGGGTGTCTCATTCGAACAAATCTAAACTCACAATAAAATGATAATATTTTTATAATATTTTAGATATAAGTAGAGTGAACTTCATGTCCCTATGTGATGCATATTTTTTGTAATTTTTTTCCAAGTAAATAATAATTAATTATTTTTTTTATTACAACTTTTAAAAAAAAATATAAAACTTGTATGTCTCAATTCACCTTAACTTGGTCAAAACTTCGAAATTTATATTTTTTAATCCTATAGTATGTGAAGCATAGAATGTGACGCGATGTTCTCTGGATTCAAAAAATGCATAAATTACTTGAAAGCTTATAGATGTTTCTTTTCAATCAGCCTATCAATCAAGACTTTAGCCTTTAATTCAAAATAGAAAATAAAATAATAATTATTTTATTAAATTCAAAGTAAAGAATAATTTATATTGGTGGAAATTTGAGAATTTCCTTTAAAAAACCTTTTTTTCATTTCATCAATTTTGGGTAAAAAAAAATCATCAGCCACATACCCTACACATACCCATCATATCGCCACTTTTTGGCCCATCATGATCCTACACATACCCAGTTACATAACAACAACATCGAACAATCACCGGATAAATGCATAGTAACCATGATCAAATAAACGCATAATACTCATAATTAAATTAATCCACATAAACTAATAAGTCCATAAAATTGTCATAGCATATGCATAAACTCAAATAGTAGCAAGAACATCAAAGTATCATCAAGTGTCATCCAGTATCATCAAAGAAAAAAATCTAACATCAACTGTGTCATAATATTAGTCCTAATAGAACAATCATTGGTCTAATGGAGAATAGCATGAGGGGCACTACACTCCTTCCCTCTTTCTCTCCCTCTACTCATCCCACCCTACCACTCCCTATCTCCCTCATTCCATCTTTCTCTCCCTCCCTCTATTCCTCCCACCCTACCACTCCATACCTCCCTCCTCCCTCTTTCTCTCCCTCCACCTATCCCTCCCTATCTCCCTCCTTCCCTCTTTCTTTCCCTCCCTCTATTCCTCCATCCAGATACCACTCCCTATCTCCCTCATTCCCTTTTTCTCTCCCTCCACCTATCCCTCCCACCATACCACTCCCTATCTCCCTCATTCCCTTTTTCTCTCCCTCCACCTATCCCTCCCACCATACCACTCCCTATCTCCCTCCTTTCCTCCATCTATCCCTCCCACCCTACAACTCCCTATCTCCCTAATTCCCTCTTTCTCTCTCCACATATCCCTCCTTCTATCCCTCTGACCTTACCAATCCCTATCTCCCTCCTTCCCTCTTTCTCTCCCTCCCTCTATTCCTCCCACCCTACCACTCCCTATCTCCCTCCTTCCCTCTTTCTCTCCCTCCACCTAGCCCTCCCTCTCTCCCTCCCACATTACTAATCCCTATCTCCCTCCCTCTCTCTTTCTCTCCCTCCCTCTATTCCTCCCACCCTACCACACCCTATCTCCCTCCTTCCCTCTTTCTCTCCCTCCACCTATCCCTCCCTCTCTCCCTCACACACAAAACCTCTATCCACCTACCTCTTCCTCCCTCCCACTCTACCACTCCCTATTTCCCTCCTTCCCACTTTATTTCCTTCCCTCTTTCTCACCTTACCAATCCCTATATCCCTCCTTCCCTCTTTCTCTCCCTCCCTTTATTCCTCCCACCTTGCCACTCCATATCTCCATCCTTCCCTCTCTCTCCCTCTACCTACCCCTCCCTCTCTCCCTAACTCTCTCTATACTACCTCTCCTACCCTACCTCTCTCCACCTACCCCTCCCTTCCTCCCTAACTCTCTCTACCTCTCTCCCTATCTCCATTTCTCTGTCTATATTTTTTAATAATAATACAATATATAATGTATATTATAATATATTATTAATATATTATAATATACATTAAAAAAAAGAAATATGTAATATATATAATATATCAGATAATACATAATATAATATATAATATTTAATATTTAATAAGTAATATAATATGTATTATATAATAGATGATATATAACATAATAGATATGTTTTAAGTTTGATATAACGGATATCCATTTTTTTTAAACAGATATCCATTTTGTGCAATACGGGTACCCATATTGTTCTCCAGAAATATTATATATCTAGAGACATGTTGGGTATGTTTTAAGCTTGGCATAATGATATACATTATGTCTACATAATAGATATCCATTATTGACAACACGGGTACCCGTTTTGTTTTGTACAAAGTTTGTTTTATATAATATAATTATACTTATATTAGTATAAATAATATAATATAACCTACATATATTAATATGAATAGTATAAATATAATATTATTAATATTTCACTATAACATACATTATAATAATATTTATATTATAATACTATATTAATATTATAACATATTATATTTATTAAATAGAAATACTATTATAATTATAATATTAACATGTATAATATTAAAATAATATAATATTAATATATTGTATGAATAAATAATATTATGTTATTTATATTAATATAACAAGCTTCAGAAAATGGATATTGTTTTTGTAAGGAAAACAGATATCTATTTTTTAAAGGAAAACATATATCCATTTTGTAAAGCTTGTTTTCCCATATGGTGTATGCTTTTGTAAATGAATATAAACAAAATGAATATTTGTTTTGCTTTACAAAATGGATATCCAACACAATGCAACTTTCAAAATCATCCAAACACCTGTTAGATTCATTTTTATGTGTTAGAGGTGATGGTTGCTTTTTTTATATAAATGATTATTTAAATGAGACGTGTTTGCAATGTGGTGGTTTATCAAAGTTTGTAACATGTTTTCATGAGGGTAGTGAACATGATTTTGCTAACAATTTTTTTGAGAAAAATAAATAAATTGAGATGGTGAAATACAGTTTGAAGAGTGGAGGTGAAGGTTAACTAGATGCGAGCGAGTTGGTTACAAGAGACGTAAGTATTGTTGATTTTATTTTTAATTTTAAGAAAAATATTTTCTACAAGTATGCAAGGCATAACCACGGGTCTCAATGGTTTGATCAACAATTCAAGATGTGTAAGAACTCTTTCCCAATTGGAACTAATATATCTATGGTCAATTTTGCTGAAAATTACACATTGCAACCACAAAATGAGGTACAATATCAATGTTACAATTCTATTCAAATTGTTATTTTTGTCCACATAACATATAGACATGCCCCTAATAGTACACAATGGGTAAAAGCACAAAGTTGTATCACACTTTATAAAGGAAACAACCAACACTGATCCAACTTCTAAACTTGAATCACTAAAAAGTGGCATATATGTTTTGAATTTTGAAATGATGTAAACTAGTAAAATATGTATTTTTTAGTATATTTTGTATTATATTTTTTTAAAATAAAAAATTATTTTAAACTAATTTTTAATAAATTAACACTATAATTTAGTTGTTGATAAAATGCTGAAAAATGAAGTTGCATGGGACGTCACACTTTTTATAGTAATTTTTTTTTTTTTTATTTCAATTTTTTTGTGTGTATTTATAACTTGAAAGTTTAGTGCATGGATATATTTTTTTTGAATTTTGATAAATATTAAAATGTGTTTGAATCAAAAAATAGTTGTTTCCATCGAACGTCAACTTTCATATTAAATATTTATCTCAAATAGAAAAAAAATTATACCATCTTGAAATAGATTCTTTTATCTAGTGCATCATTTTAAAAAAAAAAGATTATAAGTTTTAGTATTTTTCCTTGGCATGGTAATCAACCTAATATTTTGTGTTGATAACCCACTTTTAGTAAAAATAAAAAATAAAATATAAATAATAATTAAACTATTAAAATAATTATATTTTTGAAACCTACACTTATGGATCTATAAAAGGATATTTTTATATTTAAACAAAAAATTTATTTACATTAGTAGGAGTTATTGAAACTTCAAGTTTTTCAAATAATTTTAATTTTTTGGTAAATTGGACTCAAAGTGGTGCTTCATATATTTTTAGCCAACAATTTTAGTTGAAAAATTTGTGGAAGTATCTAACTTAGCTAGAATGAATCTTACTAGATCATATATTTGACCAAAATTGGTTTTTACTTAGAAATACTTAAATTCAGTTGTATTGATAAGTTGGCTGAAAGTGTGACACAACTTTGTGCTTTTACCCAAATAGGACAAGAAGATAATTAGGGAGTACCATTTTTACATGAGTGATGATAGATCTCATTCGTCAGATTTTGTGCAACATTATTTTGAAAAAAAATTGAGTTCTTGCAATAAAAAGATATTGCAATTGGTCGACATATCATTTGGTCAAATAACTACATGGGGCAATTCAAGAATGCTCATATGTTTTATTGGTTGAGTGGGATGCATGTACAGAGGGGTGTACCTCATGTTTGGAGATTTTTGAAATTGGGCATGGAAAAGGTGAGCATGATGGAGCAGGTGCATGTGTGAAGAGAGCTCTGGTTAAGGAACAAATGAAGATTAGAGGTGGTGCAACATTCAGTGATGCACGTTATATTGTTTATTGGTGTAGTTATGCATTGACACAAGGAGGGACACTTGATTCATAAATGTGTAGGTTCTTTTGGTTGGTTGATGAGGGAACAATGGGAGAGAAATTGGAATGTTAAACAATCAGAGAAAGTTCAAAGATGCATTCATTTTGAAGCTAAGATGTAGGTGCATGGACCATATGGACATGAGAGTTGGCTTATTTTTATCAGAATTTTATTTAGTATGATTAGGATCAATGTGAGTCAAGTGAGTGGGTAGATACATGGATTCCACATTATCTAACACCTTTATTTACATCACAATCCTCTTTCAAAGATGAAATAGAAAGTTCACTTGACTATGACCATTTTTCATATCTTCTATAGTCAGGAAATGTCCATGCAGTTGTTGCACTGCAAGGGAATGAAGAGGGATTAGACTATTGGTTGGAACGATATGAATAGGTAAAGAAGAATCTAACACAACCAATGAAAAATGATGATGGGTTCATGTATCCTACAGGTTTAGTTGTTGTTGCTAGAGATTGGTTGTGAATGTATATGATTAGAAAGAATGA
>VDFB02356843.1:0-10324 GCA_007258455.2 Sequoia sempervirens
TTTCCATTGTAATGTCCCCTTTTTCAGCATGATCGTGTTTGTTGGTGGTTGGCCTATACTTAGACTCTTGTAGGATAACAGGTTGGGTTAGAGGGTCAGTGGCATTATTTGATGGGTTTTGTCGTTCTCATCCTTTGACTTCAGTGATTGGCTCACAACAGGCCTTGGCAGTTTAGTGATTGACAGCTTCTGACGACACGTTATTATGTGGGGTTTTGAGCGAGTTATGAATATTTGAGTGGAATAAAGTGTTTTAATATATTTGACGAAATATTATAAAGTCAACTTGATTTTATAATAAAGTAATCACTTAAATTTATTTAAGTGAAAATTAGAAGCACTTTAGTGAAATATTTCATAAAGTGATTAATTAAATCACTTAAAGTGGGCGCCATGTATTTAAGTGAAAACTATTGAATAGGGGATTTAAATATATTCTAAAATATTTAAATGACTCCAAAAGTGGCGTCACTTCTTGGGATGCGTGCCTTTTTGGCTTTATATGCAAGCCAAGGTAAAATCAAACTCACTTTTGACTATTTGATATTTTCTTGGCTTTGGCTTTGCTTGCTTCTCTGAGACAAGGGTTTCAGGAGTTTGTTTATCTCTGGAGAACGAAAACACTTCACAGATTTGTGATTGTGAGACTGTGCAAGATCAGTTGAATGATTGCAACAGCAGAGGCTTCAATTCAGAACTTTCTATAGTGCTTAATCAGGAATTTTGGTGCAATATTCAGTAGTTGTCAATAAGATACAGGAGGGTGTCCTTCATTTGGCAGACACTCCACCTTCATGGCCTTACTTTCTATGCTAAGGACGTGGCTGCTTTATTGAAGTGCGTGGCACTTTTCTCAAGGGCGTTTGGAGTTCTGGAGAAGAAACGCCTTCTTTTTTAAGGGTTTTTTATCTCCTTCATTGGCATCTAGCTTGTACCTTTCATTTGCTTCAGTTTTCAGGCTGGAGATTGCATTCAGTTGGATTCTACGCTTGAAATTGTCAGTTTTCATCATTCTTGGTTGGCAATATGGAATAAATTCTTATTTAAATAATTTGGAGCATTACAGGTATGTTTGTAACTTGTAATCTCTTTGTTTCAGTTATTTAATATCTTCTGCACTTCCATCTGGTGAATTTAAGCTCAATTCTAAGTTTTATGAGCATTTATGTGAAATCGCCCCTTCTACTTCTCTCTAGAAATTTCTCTAAAAAACAAAAAAACACATTAAGACTTAAGAAATTATTGGGGTTTGAGTTGAGAGCCAGCAGGGCTCATCACATCCATCCTTGGCCATCCTCTCTTGGCTCACGAGGTGATTCCAGAAAGATGCGCCTCCGCATGCGTGTTTCTTTCCAAGGTTAAGTTTAGACAATGTGAAGTCTTCCACTTGTACCTCATGTATGCTTTTATCTTCTGGTGGGGCAACAGTCTCTATGATGAACTCATATTCTGCATTCCTTTCCACGTGAACTTGCTTCTTCAACTTCTTTGCCTTCATGTCTTGTGGGACATGGTCAAATTCTGTGAAGTCAAGCTCATAGGAGGACCTTTCTCTCTTCTTGCCTAGGAAGCCCTCAAGCCAGATGGAATCCCGACTAGCTTTGCTAGGAGGAATATGGGGCCCTTGAATGCCTGATGTATGAGACTGTGCTGGAGTGACGTCTCTCGGTGGCGAGTCCAAGTCGATGGGGACTTGTGACTGTTGTGATGGTGGTGATGTAGGTGGCTTTGTTTCTATCACAGGCACCGTTTCTGTTGCTGCTTCTTCTACTGCTGGCTCTGCCTCTTCAGGCTCTGTCTCTTAAGTGACTAGCTCTATCACTGGCTCGGGGGCAGCAATTCCCATGACTATCTCAGGGGTATGTGTGGTTGTCTCCACGTATATAACTATTGTGGTCTCCCCCTCGCATGTCCTGACATTTGCAATCCTTTTGGAGGATTGCTCCACTACTTCTGCTTGGGCTTCTTTCTTGACGTGGAAGGTGGTGTAGACTGAACTTGTGGCAGCTCTGTTCTGGGAAGTACCACCTTCCTTGTCCTCTTGTTGTCGAGGTAGAGTTGATTGTTCTTGACAACTCTACTCGTTCTCTCATCTATAGATTGGTTTTCCTTTGCGTACCAATCCACTCTTGGGAGTGGTTGTGAGTCCACTGAATCTACGAAGAACGAGGGGAGAATGACTTCCCCCTCATCATCAGATAAGCCCTCAATGTCTTATGACATAAAGTTAGCAATTTGCGAGAGCCTGAACTTGCTATAGTTCCTTCTTTGTACTTCATACTCATCGTCACAATTGACCCAGTAATCTTCCATAGAAGATTCATGTGATGAGCGTTGCTCAAGATGTGCCGCATAGAGACCTCTGGGATCATATGACCTTCTCTCATTTAGGTACTTGAGATTAAGTCTCACCGTTTCCTGGCTCATCAACTTGGCATCCGTCACTAACTTGCATCTATAGAGTCCCATCTCAACAGGAAAGTTCACAGCTGGCTTCTTCTTCAGGCGTAAGTGAGCATGAACTTTGGTCAACTGCATTAGGAATTCCATGAAAACTACCCTATCTAAAGGGTAGCGTGGCATCATGGCGGGGTGATCAATATAGCCATACACACATATGTAGGTGAAGGTAGGGAATTGGATAAACCAATCCGCCCAGTTTACCATTGCCTCCTTGGCTGTTTGTGAAATACGTACGTGCATCTCATGGTCTAGGTCTCGTACAGTGTGCATGATGAAGAGGTCACTTGTCCTTTTGAAGTGTCGCTCTGCTTGAGTGAACTCAAGACGTGTAAAGTGGTCATGGACCTTCTGCACACCTAAGGTCCCCACATTGTTCAGTGTCTTGAATTTGCCTTGGAAGGCAATCAGGTATACCAGGTAGGAACACATGTGGAACCTGTGAGCCTCTAGAAACCCGGTAATCTATTGGTTGAGTGTATCACTGATCATAGTGGCCTAGTTGTAATGTTCCCTCTTGCTGATGATTTTGGCAATGACATAGTACATCCGCAACTGAAACTGATTGCCATCCTGTCCAGTGACTCTGCTGAGTAGACTGATCAACACTGCATAGTCATCTCTGAATTCTCCTTGTCCAACCAACTTAGGCAAGCTAGCCTTTTTCACTTTCAGCCATTTTTTTGCCATTATTCTTTGGCATTTATTCTTGGCTGCCTCAAATGCATTGTCGCATTCTGTCATTGATATGACCATGTTGGTAGGGCATGATGGGATGCCAAAACATTTTTCAATGTCTTTTGGCTTCAAACTGCAGATTACCCTCCCATCCACTGATCTGATTTCTCTCATGGTAGGATTGTAATGCTTAATGCAAGCGATTACAAGCTCCACACTCTGTAATGTGATGGGGATGGACGCAGCTTGAGGCAACCCGGATTCCTCTATGTTCTACAATGTGATCTGATTCATGCCCTCCAAGTCTTCTGGATCAACCACGAGATTCTTTTGATGTAAGTCTGTGTTAGTCGTTTTCAGGTAATCATGGTACAAGGCCGCCTTGGTCTTGTATTGTACCTGAGAGTACTGCATCTTGAAAAACTTAAAGATTGACTGCACACATGACCCTGTTCTGACAATTTTCGAAAACCCCTAAAAATAGCGCCTGTCGAGAAGTATTTTTCCGGAAAAAATCTGGCACATGGGTTTTGTTCGTGCTTCAATGCTGAACAAACCTAGTTCCTCAAAATTTTGATTTTGAAACGTTTTCAGAAAAACCCCCAAAAATAGGGGCAACAAGTTTGTTGTTTTTGGAAAATCTGATGAGATGGGTTTTACTGGAAAATTATTCTAATTCTGCCCAGTTGATCAGATCTGTGGTAGCCTGTTGATTTGTGTGACATGCAAGAATACCTAAGACAAGAAAAGAGGAAGTAGACAAGAGGTGGATTGGAAGTTTTTATCTGTCTCCCTGAGAAAATTTGTCTTTGAATCCAACCTCTAATAAGAAATCTTCCTCTGCCTCTGATCTTCAAAAAAATATTGAAGAACTGTTAAAAACCCTTGCTAGATCTTAAAAGGATATCCTTGAGAGCTTCTTGTTGTTTTGATCTTCAACTTGCAAAAGAAATAATGAAGGACGTCTAGATTTGCTTTATATAGACTCAAGCTTGAATCCTTGAAGTTTGGGCGCCTAACTCATGATCTAAGCTTGAATTGGCCTTATTTGGAGTTCAAAAGGTTGATTTCCACTGATCGTGGGATGATTTGGCCAAGTTTGCCTCCAAAATATCTTAACTGAAGTCAACAAACTTGCCTTTGACCTTTTTGGGCGTCCATTTTGAGTTTGAGTGCTTTTTCATCATTTTTTCATGTTGAATGACCTCTGTTTGATCCTCACTCTAGATTGATCAGTTGATCCTGAGCAGCTGTTGATAGATTCACTGTTGAGCTAGATTTGTGCTGAAGAGATGTGCCTGGGAAATGCTAAGCCAAAAAACTGAGTTTGAGGCTCCAAAAGATTGGGTGCCTTTCTTCAACTAGGGTGCTTTTGCACTTGCCTTAGTCAATTTTCAATGTCTGTTCTTCAACTTCTCCATTTAGACCAGATTACTCGATTGATGTTCTGCGTTCGGCGAGGTTGGACAATCTTGGCGGCGTTCGCCGGTGTACATGCGGTCCGCGAAGGGATAGCCCCTGGTGTCGACTCACGAGTCGGGTTAAGGCCACTCAGGAAACGAGGCATGCTTTTTCTTCCAGGGGCACTTTTGACTGCTTGACTGAAAATTGATTGAAGTTATGGCTGCTTTGGTTTGATCTTCGTTGTTAGATGATTGCCTTGTGCAGAATCGCCCGGTATTAAGTTTTGGATTGTCGAAGTTGATCAAGCAGAGAAAAGATCATCATAAAATCCTTTAGCCATTTGACATCACGAGTGCCAAGAAAGGCCCATGCTTTTCAAGATAGCAGCGCATTTTTTCCGATATTCTTCTTCGTTCAGCATCTAAGTGTTTTTAGCGGTGCCTCTTCAATTTGATCAATCCGCTGCGGTTGTTTGGCTCATCTCGTATTAAAAGGTTAAGATTCCAGTGGTTATTGTGAAAGCTGGATCAAGCGGATGGGAATTCGAGACAGCTACACTTTT
This sequence comes from Sequoia sempervirens, assembly GCA_007258455.2. Classification (NCBI taxonomy): domain Eukaryota; kingdom Viridiplantae; phylum Streptophyta; class Pinopsida; order Cupressales; family Cupressaceae; genus Sequoia; species Sequoia sempervirens. The sequence goes on from VDFB02356843.1 coordinate 5,105, forward strand.
TTCTCAACGGGTGACATCTTCATTACGCCATTTAAGGGCGCCTTTCTTGAGATGAGCCCAACTGGCTCCAACTAAACCCCTGTAGTTTTATGCTTATCTTTTTGTGTTTTTTAGTTTTTTCGAGAATTTCTATACAGAAGTAGAAGGGGTGTACAACATAAAAATCACGGAATAAAGAAATACAAATGCAAGAAATAATTGCTCAATAGGTACTGTAAATCATCATTGGCAATACATACAATGAATTTACAAACAACAAACGTACCCGAAGTCCTCCATATTATTTAAATAAGAAAATATGAAGCTTGCCGGGCAACAATGGCTGGAAATGGCCTGAATGCATGCCAGGGTCTTAGATCTGAGTTCTCTTGCAGAAAAACTGAAGAAGAGGAGCTGAGAGAGTGGGATGCCCAAGTTGCAACTGAGAAACAGGCCAAAAAGGAGGCATTTTGCCTCAAAAGGAGCCACGCCTCTTTTGGAGAAACACGCTAGAGCAAGGGGAAGTACGACCTCTGGCAACTGTAAACCTCTGAAGCTGAAATGGCAGAAGATAGAAGCTATCCAACTGTTAACCCTCTCCTGCAGCTGTATACTAAATAACAGAACAAATATATACTGATTTGGCCCAGAAGAACTTCTGATTGAAGCTCTCATCAATGGCAATCATTCAATTGGTGTCTCACGGCCTCACAATCACAGATCCAACGAAGATTCCTCGTTATTCAATGGAGTTTTCTTGTAACCCTTGTCCTCAGACAAATCACAGAGAAAGAAAATTGCAATGTCAAATGATAATTAGATATTAGGTCGACTTGCAATGCATTGCCTTATACTCACAAAAAGGCACGGGTTTCAAGAAGTACAAATTTCCTCGTTAAAATACATTTAAATGTATTTTAATTTATTTCAATAGTTCCCCAAAAATACTTGGGTGCACTTTCTTGGGTGTTTTAAGTGATTTTAATATCACTTTATAAAGTAACCTTTTATTACTTTATATTATATTTAAGTGGCATTTTTCTTATAAAGTCAATTTGACTTTATAATGTTAATCATTTAAGTTAAAATGCATGGCAACCTTTGAGAATACTCATAACTCTCCAGGCTTCGATTATATTGTCGTGTAGATCAAAGGCGTGAGACAGGAACTTCATCCTGCGCTTCTTAGTATTATAATAAAATTAAAAGGTGGGAATGAAAACCCCACCAAAAGCGAACTCTTGACCCTCTAACCAAGTCTTGTCAGCCCACGAGGGTTCAAGAAATAGGCTAACTCCACTGCACCTGAACACTGACTAGAGTGGGGACATTACATTTCTCCAGTCAAGCAATCATTTTGGATGTTCTTCGTAACAGCCTCTTTGCCTTTCGTTTGACGTTTGTCAGCGATCACTTTATCAAATGATCTCACTAAATGTTTTGTTGTCGAGCCAGCAGGAGGACGCAAAGGATGACTGCCTTGGATGAATATGGTGTTTTGCATTTTGTACGAGGGTGTGGCCCTCTTTGAGTAAGGCTTTGAGCAGGCGACTTCTCCTTGGTAGCATTTCCAGAGTTAGCCAAAATTTGGCCTTTTCCGGTTTCCAGAATCTCCTTCGTCAAACAACACCTTTTTAGTTCTTTTTCGCCATGGTTGCGTTGTTGAAGCTTTTGAAGCTTTCAGCACCTGGTACTGGCCAATCTGCCATTAATGGCTGAGAAGCTCCTAACTTTGTTCCTGAAAAACATAAATAGACCCACCAAAGTAAAACATGTCTTTTGATGATTCTGACTTGACCAGTGTGATCGTGAAGTCGATTAATCCTATCAAAATCATTTTCAATCATTTCCGGGAAGGTCCTATTTTCAGGGGTTTCCCCGAAAATAGGGGTACGAAACCCTAATTTTCAATTTTTCGAAAATTTGCACATATGTTCCTTGATAGAAACCCACAAAGACCTTATGTTTGGTTTGACCTAAAACAGACTTTTGACGACATTTTTACATGATTTAGCTCAATTTAAGCAAAATGCCAAAAATTTATTTTGGCTACAACAGTAAGTAAGAAGATAATTTTTTTAGAGAAGAGAACGAGATTTAGAGCAATCTTTGTAAATTCTGACCCCTATATAATTTAACTTGAATTAATAAAACCGGTATTGATTTGATATAGTCTGACGCTTAGTAATTTACTAATTCACCTGAGCATACTACAGACCACTTGTGTGCTGATGCATTCCACGGACTTGTTTCACTTCAAATGCAAATACTCTTTTGCTTAAGAATCATGTAGAAGAAATCAAAACATGATTGTTTAAGGCAACGGATTAAGCCTCCCATCATAACATTGTATGGTAATTTGTAACTTGGGCCAAAAATCTTCAAGGTATATTTTTAAACCTTGTGATTTCTAGTATTGTCCACTTTGTTAGCATTTTGATTTGTCTTGTGTGATAAAACCAAAAATGGACAATGTGTGATGCAGGACCTCTCTTCAAATTGTAAGGGGGAACTCACTTTATTAAAAAATAAAGGTTTATCTGAACATGATTATACAAGGTTTTTGACATATTGTGTAAACATATAATATGCAAAACAATATTTTGGGTTTTTCATTGGACTCAAGCTGCAACAAGATCTAAGCAATTCATGCAAAATATATTTATGATTTTTGTAGTACAAACATAAATGCAATAATTTCTGAATAAATCACAAATTACAAAAACTATATGTTAACAAGAAAAATATGGATCAACAGAATAAAACACAAACTTTATGAGATCCTTCAAATTAGACAATAGATGGTAAAGTTATGACCAAATGTCATTCATATAACTAATCAACTTCTTGCAAAGTCTTAATTCACAACCTATATTTCCTAAACTTACAAATAACTTTTACACAAAATTGCAAACAAGATTGAACAATGAAATTACACTTAGCATAACAAAATTCACCATTAGAAGTTGCCTCATCTAAAGAGTTTTCAGCAAGTTGTGTAACAATAATGTTCAAGTTAGCACACTTAGGAGTTAGATCCCAATTCCTCATCACCCTATCGATGGTAAAGTTTCTTGTGTGACAAGAGATACAAGTTAGAGTGCACAAAGACCAAATCCTTAGCTTCTTTTGCACCTAATTAAGTGGATCACAGTTTGCAAACTTGGATAGGGCAAAATCTCTACAACTTAATAAAACTCTTAAATTTCTTAAAAATTGGGCAGTAGAGGGTATGGTCCTCACACTCAATTGTGGCTCTTTGCTTGGCCTATAAGATTGTGCTTCTGGCTCCACCCGGTTGCTAGATGGCAATAACTCCTCCTTTGCTATATCAATGTCTTCAAATGACAATCCAATCTCCCCTGCTTTTGTTGCAACCACATCCTCCATAGCTTGCCTATTGAAATCAACAATCTCATCCTTCGTAATCCACAAATTTGTTGGTATGTGAAACTAGTTTTATTCTTCTAGCATTGACAAAGCAATTGATGACCTATTCCATGCAGATTTTGTTGCGTGCATACAATATAACATGCTTGTTGTTGTGTGTGGTGCGGAAGGGCGAACAAAGGTGTAACATCCCCTAATTGGGTATGCCCTAAATTTGCCCTAATTTTCCTCAATTTAAATAATAATGGGGTTAGATAATACCTTTCCTCTAATTGAAACCTTGATTGAAGTCCTGCACACAGCTTAGAAGCATTTACCATAATCAAGTTGATTAGCAAATTATAATCATTTACAACAATAATACTAACTAGCAGATTATCATAATCAAATATTAGTAAACTCATGGCCAACTTTAATTTAATCACACAGTACTCTAATATCCTTGGAGGGTTCGATCATAGGAGAGAATGGGAGAATGTGACTTGATGGGGTGCCTAGGACCCTTTCTACCCTAGGCCCAAGAGTGGATGTCTTGGCCTCTACCTAGGAGGTGTCCCATTTTTTGTTATCCCTCATCTTGTCAATCATTCCCCTCTCTCTATGATTTGGCCTCTAGTGCTGATTCACCATGATGAAGGGGTGAGATTACAACAAGTGCCTCGGAAATGCCATCTCTCCTAGGCCCAAGTCACTATACCATTGGTACCCCAAATGGATACCACCTTGGCCTCCTTGGGACTACTTGGTCCCCCATTATAGGACACATTGGTCCTCCATTATAGGACACTTGGTCCTCCATTATAGAACATATTGGTTCTCCATTATAGGACACTTGGTCCTCCATTATAGAACACGTTTGTTCTCCATTATAGGACACTTGGTCCTCCATTATAGAGGTAGCGTACCTAGGAGAGTGCCCCAATGTTGTTCCCTCTTGTAATCTCCTTTCTTCTGTCATGGTGCAAATATGCACATAGTAATTTAATCAAATTCAGACTTGCAAATAATCATATCAGCAATATATAATGGATTATGATTATGCTATCATAGAAAATGAGTAATGATATGCATGAAACCTTGATCCTATTTAACAATGTATTATATCCTATGATTATTCCATCATAAGGATATCAATTCACAATATAAACCGAATTTTTGTTTGCCAGAAGATCTCTTACTTTTATTTACCCAAGTCGATCATATCATATTAAGTTATCTGCTGTTCACAGATATATTCAGATTCCTTATTCTTTTTCCTTATATCCTTTTCTTCCCTCTATAAAATCTGATTTTATATCTTCTCCTATCTTGGAGAAAGGGTGTGATCACTCATGGATAGTCATACTCCTTTATTAATGAGCACTTATGGAGAGTCATACCTCTTCATTAACACTCCTTAATCGCTGCTTCATTAGCATGCCTTAATCAATGCATTTTGGACAATTTTTTCTTGTTGATATTAATTCCCTTTCATAGTCGTTGCCTGCCTTTATAATGCAGCGACGTCCTTAATGAATTTATCGCTGCTGTATTATGTGCGATGGATCTTCATTGCTGCTGCTGGCACTATAATTAATATTAAATGTCTCTTGTTAAGATATATTTATTATTATTTTTATATTAGTTTTTCTTTTTTTTTAATATCTTTTAGTATTTATATATTATAATGATTATAATTGCAATGATATTTAAATTGTCAATACTTATTTTGTATTATCAATATCTATATTTATAATTATAATATTATCTTACGATAATTATAATTATAATAATATTAAATTGCTAATATTTCCTTTTTATAATTTTATATTTATTTTACTCATTTGTTTGCATTTTAATGTGTTACAATTT
>VDFB02356846.1:0-43071 GCA_007258455.2 Sequoia sempervirens
GAATAGAGAAGTTTGATGGAATGATTGATATGATGTCACGCTTGCTAGCAAGAATGGATCAACAAGCAGCTCAAATTCATTCAACCCCACAATCAAAACAATCATACAGGAGAGAACAATGGTGTCCATGGGAATAATGGTAACAATACGAAGGTCAATGGAAGAGAGAACAACAAACACTAGAGGATCAGCCTCTACACCTCTCTTTCCTAGTTTCACTCCTAGGGAAGAACAACCACAGGTAGAGGTTGCAATACCATTTGGGGATGATGCCAGGCAAGCTTACATGTTACATGGAGTATAATACTTTACCTCCTGATCTTAGAGACCAGTGGACTTTCGACCAGTTCATCAATCACAGGAATAGGAGAAATGGCGGAAGAAATGATCACCGTGCTCTAGTAAGAACGGATTATCAGCAAGCTCTCAGGAAGGTGACCTTGGCCCATTTTGATGGAAGTGGTGAATGTACAGCTAGGTCATGGGTGCAAAAGTTAGACAACTATCTCTCATTGAGACCGATGCCTAAAGAGGACGCCATCAAATTTGCTACACTACACTTAGAGGGAGCTGCTCACGAATGGTGGTACCATGGTTTGGTTACTCTTGGCCATAACCTTATCAATACTTATGAGGAGTTCACTAATAGATTGATAAATAGATTTGATGTTAAGGATCCTGAGGTGACATTCCAGGAACTAGCACAATTGAAGCAACATGGAACTCTAGAAGCATATGTTGCTGATTTTCAAAGATTGTCAGTGATGGTACCTAATATCAATGAAAAGAGACTAGTAGTCTTGTTTACTGAAGGGTTGGTTAAAGGCCTTTGATCCTCCAACACTACAGGAGGCGATGAAAAAAGCTAGAAGCATGGAACTTGCAGCCCCACAAAGCAAGTTCTCATCAAAGGGATCTTCTTCATATCGGGATAGCAAATCTTTTTCTAAGAAGAAGAACAAATCAGAATTTAAGGGCAAATCAACAGCACCCCTAGATCGTGATACACTCAATGATTTGCGCAAAAAGTTGTGTTTTTACTGCAAGGGGCTCTATGATGAAAACCATGACTGTCCTTTGAGACCTAAGGCAAAAGCTAATAGAGCAATGTGGGCATTTTATGAAGATTCTAAGTCTGAAAATTCAGACCAGCAATCTGATCCGTAGGATTCAAGAGTAGAACATGAAGAGGAAAAGTTTGAAAATGAAGCCGAAGTGAAGTCTCAAGAGGCACACCTCACTAGCATACAGTAGGGAGGCTCATTTAGAATGCGTGGGGTTTTAGCAGGGCAAAAGATTATCACTTTGCTGGACACAGGGGCCACACATAATTTCATTGATGCTAAATTGGTGGAGGCATGGGATTCGGACAGAGGAATTTGCAGGCATAAGGGTGAAGGTGGCAGATGGTTACACTCTTAAGTGTGACAGGATGATTCCAGATCTTCCCATGTGTTTGAATAATTTTGAATTTAAGGCAGATTTCTATGTGGTGAATATGGGAGACACTGATATGGTTTTGGGAATGAAATGGCTACACGACATTGGCGAGTTCACCCTTAACCTTCGTGAGATGGAGATGAGATTTCAAGTGGATGGGAAGACTCATGTGCTTAAGGCCATCAGGGATGCTAGTTGCAAAATGATATCATTCAAGAGAATGGGGAGGCCCATGCGGCATGACATGGTTGAGTGGGCAGTAGAGTGTCTTGATGCCAACACAAGGGAAGCAACATAAACCAGTTTACCATCCAGACATACAGGAGTTGAGGATTAAGCACACAAAAGTATTCAGTGAAATTCCACCAGGTAGACCTCCAGACAGAGGGATTGAACATATAATTGAGTTGGAAGAGAGTGTCAAGCCCGTGATAGTCACTTCCTATAGGCATCCCAAGCGACTTAAGGATGAAATCAAGAAAACGATTAAGGAGTTGCTTGCTATGAGACACATTAGGCCTAGTAAGTCACCTTTTGCTTCATCTGTAGTTTTGGTAAAGAGAAAGGATGGTACGCTGCGGATGTGCATTGATTACAGGCTATTGAATAAAAGAACAATTAAGAACAGGTATCCAATCCCTCGGATTGATGAGCTAATAGATGAATTACATGGTGCCTGTTACTTATCCAAAATAGATTTAAGATCAAGGTATCATCAGATTCGGGTTAAGGAGCGGGATATTGAGAAGACCACATTCTGTTGTCATTGTGGACACTTTGAATTTGTGGTTATGCCATTTGGGCTAACCAATGCACCTACTACATTCCAGTTTGTGGTTATGCCATTTGGGCTAACCAATGCCCCTGCTACATTCCAGTCCACCATGAATAGGGTTTTTCAATCGCAGTTGAGGCGATAAGTGTTGGTCTTCTTTGATGACATCTTAGTGTACAACAAAACATGGGAGGAACATGTTGCCCATTTAGATACAGTATTGGGTATTCTTAGCAAGGAGTCCTTGTATACCAAGGAATCCAAATGTGATTTGGGCATGACATAATTGTTGTATCTTGGCCACATCATCAGCGCAGAGGGAATACTCATGGATCCTGATAAGATCAAGGCTATCATTGAGTGGCCTACACCTGTGAGCCTCACGTAGCTTAGAGTATTTTTGGGATTATGTGGCTTCTACCGCAAATTTGTTAGTGGATATTCACGACATGCAACACCACTCACAAATTTGACTAAAAAGGGGGCATTCATTTGGACTCTGGAGGCACAGGAGTGTTTTGAGAGGTTCAAACAACTTATGACTACTTGTCCAGTTCTTGTATTGCCGGATTTCACCAAACCCTTTGAGCTACAGTGCGATGCTTCGAGTGAGGGGATTGGTGCAGTTCTTATGCAAGACAAGCATTCGATTGCATTTGAGAGTCGAAAGTTAAGAGGCCCAAAGAGGAGCTACAATATATATGATAAGGAGATGTTGGCCATTATGCATGCATTGGCCAAGTTCAAGCAGTACCTGGTGGGCAGCAAGTTTGTGGTTAAGACGAATCATAACAGCCTAAGACATTTCCTAGGGCAGCGGGATCTTAATGATCATCAACAGAAGTGGGTAAGCAAATTGCAATCATATGACTTTGAAATTGCCTTTGTCAAAGGGACGCAGAATGTAGTTGTTGGTGCTTTATCTCGCCATCCACATTTGAGCTCCATGGCAGAAATTTCAGAGGATTGGTGGCACTTGATTGTGGCAGCGTATGCCAAGGACTCATGAGCTTCAGGTATTGTTGATGGGTTGATACAGGACAGCAAGTATTCAGTTGTAAATGATCTTATCATTTACAAAGGGAGGATCTTTTTGACCCCAGGATTGGAGGTGAAGAACTTGGTTTTGAGAACCTTTCATGACACACCCATGGCAGGACATCCCGGGTACTTCAAGACTTACAGGCAGATACGGGAGAGATTTACTTGGAAGGGACTCAAATCAGATGTTCTTCATTATGTCAGAGGTGTCCTGTTTGCCAACAAAATAAACAGGAGCACACATATCGTACAGGCTTACTTCAGCCACTTCCCATTCCTGACAGGAAGTGGGAGGTCAATGGACTTCATTACAGGCCTGCTGAAGGCCCAAGGCAGGGATTGCATCTATGTGGTTGTTGATTGCTTGACTAAATGTGCTCATTTCTTTTCGATTGCGGCTACATATTCAGCTACCCAGGTAGCAGAGCTATTCTTCCACAAGATATTCAAGTTGCATGGGTTACCTCGGAGCATTGTGAATGATAGGGATAGTCGGTTCATGAGTCATTTTTGGCAGGAGCTCTTCAGACTATGTGGGACAGAACTTACTCCGAGTACCAATTACCACCCACAAACGGATGGTCAGACAGAGATTGTTAACAAATGGGTGGAGGGATATCTCAGGAATTACATTGCAGGGCAGCAAAAGGGTTGGGTTAAGTGGATATACCTTTGTGAGTACTACTACAATACCACTTACCATCTTACGATACAAATGACACCATTCATGGCATTGTATGGTTATGAGGCGCCTAGTTTTCTTGATTTGTTGCTGAGTGACAATAGAGTGCCTAGTGCTAGGGATATGTTGTAGGAGAACCAAGATATTATGAGAGCTCTTCAAGAGAATATTCAGAAGGCACAAAACCAACAGAAACAATATGCAGATCAGAGGAGAGTTGAGCGCTCATTTGAGGTAGGGGATATGGTGTACTTGATATTGCAGCCCTACAGACAGTCCACTCTCAAGAAGAGTGGTGCAGAGAAGCTTAAGCCATGATATTATGGGACATTCAGGATTATTAGGCAAGTTGGTGAGATGGCTTATGAGCTAGAGTTGACGGCAGATAGCATGGTGCATAATGTTTTCCATGTGTCACGCCTCAAGAAGGGGTTAGGACATCATGTGGTTCCTTCCACGACTTTGCCACCCTTGGATGACGAGGGAAAATTGATTCCGGTGCCCGAGGATATATTGGATGTGAGGGAGAGACAGTTGCGGAGACGGGTTATCAGAGTATTTGATTAAATGGAGAATTGCCAATACAGAAGTGCGATATGGGAGGTAAGGGGAGATCTTACGGCATCTGAGTTGGAAGTGCTTAGGGACAAACAATTTTAGAAGCCGGGCTGTAATGTCCTTCCTGAGGCCATCATGCGTGATGTTGATGAGTCTTTTGCTCACAGAGGGGCTCAGTGGAGAAATAAAGGGATAAAATTCTTAAAATTAATTATTTTATAAGGTTATTAGAATAAAGTGAAATCAAAAGTAACTATATATTTAATTAATTTAATATATTGTCAAATAAAAAATTATATCCCTTAAAGTCATTAAAAGAAATAAAATAATAATATTATTTCTAGAAGTTTCTTGAAATTAAGTTGAAAAAGTATAAAGAAGAATAGGAGTCAAGCTTCTAGGCATCCAGTAATTGTCATTTGCACTTGATGAGTCTTTGTGGAGCCAAGGGTTTCCGCAGATTATCAACTTGGTCTTTGGGAACGAAAACTCCCATAGATTGGCATAACTGAGGTGGTGAAATATCCTCCAAAGGGTTGCATATTGGAAGGGATACACATTGATGTATTTTCGTGGCCGCTGCAGCATAGAAATAAAAGTCATGTGGCTACCTATTCTCTCTTGATCAAAATTATTCCATGCGCTAAGATTGCAAAAGAAGTTCAATGCGATTTCAACTCAAGGTTCTTCCGGTCACGAATAGGCTCGGTTATTTCGATGTGATTTCTTTGGTATTTCAAAGGGGACTTGAATTATTGACGGAGAAAAGGAATTCAAATGCACAAAGAAGTTTATCTATGAGGCGTGGGTTACCTATTCTAACTTGAAGTGCTGAATTGGTGGTGTAAAAGGTTAGGAAGATTCTAATCTACTCAAAGGTGTGGGATATGGAGCTCAACTTCAGCAAACTTCTACCAAACTTCGCTTTGCCTCGCATCGGACAGCTTCCACGGAGTCGGTGCAATCTTCAAGGGAGATAACTAAAGATGTTCAAACCACCACTTGACATAAAGATACCATCACAACGACGCATACCATTATTCAGAGCTGCCGTTGAAGTTAAATTACACTTGATATTCCGATTGACCCACACAGGCTTTATTCACCATCAGCAAATACACTAGTGGCGCTGGATGGGGCGAGAGTTGTAGATCAAACACCACATTCACAGCTATCACCCTCCTACGTGCATGAAATGAAACTTATTCTACTTTAGAAGTCACTGCACTTTCGAATGGAAAGATAAGAAGAAACCTTGCTAGCTACTCACAACAAAGATAGAAATTCATCATCAATGAAATTCTTTTTATTGGGAGTGTTCTGGCTGTTTCACCAAAGTTTTTAAAGGGAAAACTTTCCTTCAATATTCCTTCTCTATCAATCTATACTACTTAAGCTTCACTTCTAATTTGTCTCTCTATTCTAACTTCTCTCTGAATTCCTCTTTGTCTAATCAATGTCGAGGATGTACAAATGAAGGACTCACATATATAGTTGGCCAAGTCAGCGGTGGCTCAGTTACTGTCCCATTTGGATGGCCCGGATTACTTACCTCGACCCTAAACGGGTCTGCACAAAGCATGCAAGAGGGTGGGGTAATAAAAATGGAGCCAAATTGAAAGTATTAAAATAAAATTAGAAGCTACACAGAGAGATTAAGTTTGGCGGGAAATATGCTAACCAATTTTTTCGAAGAAGTAACACAAAATAACCAGCAATAGATGATTGGATTAGCGTTAGCCTCAAACTGAAAATATGAACTTGAATGGAAGATACTAAACTTGAATTGAAGAAACTGAACTTGAATGGAAGAACTACTCAACGTCAAGAATGTGCACTCAAGATCCCACTGAGGGCGAGGTGCTAACATCTGACGGAGTCTAAGAAATTGAAATTATAAACTGTTAGGCGGATAGCCAGCCATGAGAAACAATTCCACACTACCACCAAACAGTGGGGGGAAAAGATTACAATAGAAAGCAATTCATCCGCTGCGGCGGGCATCCACAATGCTGTGGGGATTCACCACTATGAAGTGGGTATAAGAGTGTTACAAATAGATTTTCTACACTGGCGGTAAACCATCCAGGGGTAATTTAATGATAAACAAAAAGTAAATTGCAGAAATGAAAGAATGGTTGGATTAGTAATGCTTAATCTCAACCTTACAAATAGAACTCTGCAAATTACTAAGTACAATTGATAAGGAATGAACCTTAGATACAAGTATGAACTTCTACAATGATATAACACTCAAATACTGAAGTATAAGCCAAAAAACTGGAAATTGCAACAGTCTGATATAAAAATCAGAATTCTGGAAATTATAACAGCAGACTGTGAAACAGTAAAATATTCAAAACTCACTCGTTTCACCTCCGAATTGACTGAAATCTTTTGCAAATGTTTCTCAAGAGGTAGGCGCCCAAAAACCAAGCACCAAACAGCAGCAACTTCAACTTATTTTTTAACTTGCACAATTCCCAATGCATATGAAATGGTACGGCCCTCTTGGGAAGGGCGATTTTAATTAAAAATCAAGCACTTCAAAATAAAATCTCAAAACTTGCATGAATGGTCGCCCAAGGTCAGCAAACAGATTGGTTAAATACCCAGAACGAATTCAAGCTGGAAAATAAGCCATGAATAAAATCACTTTCAGCAGTTGATGAAACAGCAAACCAAAATTACCAAAATCTCCAAAATTCTTCAATCTTTGATGCTCAATCTGCTAGTCTGAAGTTGAGAAGCAGCAATGTAGCCAACTAGGTGTTATATTGCAAACACGAAATTGGATGAGAGGCTAGGAGGTAGACTTCCTCGAAGCAATATGTCAATTGTCATTTCGACAGCATAACTTTAGCTTAATTTTCATGGATGAAATATTGGAGCAAAAACCTTCAATAAATAAGAGCTCAACAAAACTCTTCAATTGCCTGAGAAGCAACTCAAAAGACACAAGAGACCTTTCCAATTCCCAAAGACCAGTCAACTTCTCAAGTGGCGTCCCAAAAGCCTCCAAGAATTTCACTTTATTCAAATAATATAAAAGTGGCGTCCACTTTTGCTGAAGGAATAAAGTTCTTAATAAAATTAATAAAGCTCTTTATGAAGGCGTACCCTTCATGGCCCCACTTTAAAAACAACTTAAGTTATCTTCTTAGGCCAAGGGGGTGTCAACAGTGAATTAAAACATAATGCCTTTAATTAAATATTTTTCACCAAATAAAGCTCTCTGAAGACCAAGCCATAATAACAACTGCTCCAACTGAAAATGACTTAATGAAGGCTGACAACCGAACCACTGCCAGAATTAGTATTTACTAAAATAGTAAATACCTAGAAATGCCACAAAACTCCAAGCAAGGAAACCCTAATTTCACTTCTGATCAACCTACGGATTTCCAGAAATAGGCTATCAGTCAAAGAAGAGCGTATGGCCAAAATGGGGACATTACAGTTTGTAAGAAGCGTGTTCACAAAACATCCTTGATCTTCTTTCTTGAAGTTGCTCTTCAACTTTGCTCGAGCCTCCATTCTTTGTCACTTGAGTTATACTAACTCTCAACACTTAGCCATTTTCTTGCAACTTTCTTCCTTCGAGGTTGAAACTCATAACTTTATCTTCCTCCGAAGGTTGTAATATCATCGCTTGGTCTCGACGTTCCTCCTGCAAAACAAGCAAGGAGAAAAGCATTAGAACACTTCATAATATAATCTTAACTTACCAAGATTTTCAAGTATTGATCTCCAAGGGTTCATCATTTTCTTCTAGCACAACTTTGCTTTCTTCATGATTTTCCAACATCTTGACTTCAACTGTATTCCCCTTTACTTTTCCAGCTGAGGTGCTCGCAACTTTGATCTCATTCATCTCTGGCTCAGGAAAATTATCTTCATGAAGAACTTGAGCAAATTCACCTAGGCAGTTCCTTTCAAATTCATCATCTGGAGTATTTTACCTTGAAAACACATTTTCTTCACTTTGCCTTAGAAAATTTTTAAATTTTCCCTTAGGAAAACTCATCAATCCTGTGCCCGTCAGAATTCTCCACCCTGAAGGCCTCGACAAAGTGCAGAAGACTTTAAAACCCTCCTCTCGTCGAAGATCTTAAATACCCAGAAGAAAATTTTCCTCAGAACGCATCAAATTCATGGGTACGCAACGAACGGGTTCATTTAATTTTTGAAATTTTGAACCTTAGAAAAAATGATTTCTCATCAAATTTATTTCATTTCTTCACCCTTGAGCGCATTTCCTTGCTCTGACTTAAAATTTCTTATTGATCCTGTGAAGCTAGCATCATCTGACTTCCTTCCTGTCAACTTACCTATGCCTTAGTAAATTTCATCATCTCCCAACCATCTTAGGCGTATTTCTCTAGAGGTGGAATAAATTTCAACACTTAGAAAAATTTCAAATTTCTTCTCCAAACCAAGGGCGCATTTAAGAGGTGGAACTTCCCGTGTCGTTGTCTTAGATAAATTTCCAACTTCATCTTTTGATTAAGGCGCATTCAGGGGTTTGGACTTTCATTTTCATACACTTAGAAATTTTCAAGTCACTTCAATCCTTCAAGGGCGCATTTGAACCTCTCTCCTTCAAACTCTTCACACTTAGAAAATTTTCTAAGTCATCTCCTTGCTGGGCGCATTTACTTGGCCAAGCTTCCAATTTACATGTCTTGGGTGTTTTTTAACTCACCATCATAAGCATGGGCGCATATTGGAGGGGTAGCCTCAAGTTTATGACACTTAGAACATTTTCCTACATTCATCTAACTTGGGCGCAAATCATAGCTTGAGCTTTTAATTTCAATGCCTTAGAAGATTTCTCCAGTTGATATTTCCATGAGGGCGCATTTGGAGGTGTGAGGTTTCAATTTGCAGTACTTAGAATATTTCTAGCTCATCCTTGAAGTAGGGGCGCATTTTAGACCCTGTGATTTCAATTTTAAACACTTAGCAAATTTTCTAACCTCCCCTCCAAGCCAAGGCGCATTTGACCACCTTTACTTTCGGTTTGAGTGCCTTAGACAAATTCTCAATCTCTTCCTTCAAGGCTGGGCGCATTTGACCACTCAGGCTTTCAATTTTCATGCCTTAGTAAAATCTTCATCTTAACTCCATTGGGTGGGCGCATATAGGGGTCTTTACTCCCACTTTGCTAGACTTAGTCAACTTTCAAGCTTCATCATGCTGCTGGGCGCATAAGAGAGGTCAACCTCCAATTTTCAGCACTTAGTAAAGTTCTTTACCTTCCTTCTATGCTAGGGCGCATTTAGCAAGGGCTACTTCCACTTTTGAGTACTTAGAAAATTTTCAAGCTTCCTCCTTGACCTTGGGCGCATATGACCCATGGAACTTCAAATTTTAAGTACTTAGAACATTTCTCTATCCTCTTCTCCCTCAAGGGCGCAAATGAGGGGTGGTACTTCAAATTTCTTATACTTAGAATATTTCCAAACTCCCTTTTTCACAAGTCAAGGCGCATGTTATACCATGAACTTCCAATTTTGAATACTTAAACAATTTTCTAACCTCCTTCAGGCAAAGGCGCACTTCCCCTTCTGAGGTTCCAATTTGCAACACTTAGAGGAATTCCTAGTCAACCTTCCAAGCTTGGGCGCATTTAGCCCCTTGTAGTTCAATTTCAGCGACTTCACTAAATTTCCTGCCTCATCTTCAGCTTCTCAAGGTGTATTTGGCCTGTGAACTTCAAATTTCAAGAGTTAGGAACTTTTTCAAGTCTTCACCTTGAAGGGCGCATTTATCATGGTCTACTTTCATTTTTCAAACTTAGACAAATTTCCTGGAGCCTCTCACAAGTCAAGGCGCATTTCATACCTTGCACTTCCATTTTGCAACACTTAGAAAATTTCTCAACTACTGCACATTACCTTGGGCGCATTTAGGAGGTTGCACTTTCAATTTTGACCTTAGTTAAATTTCCACCACATCCTCCTCCTCAAGGCGCATTTTGACCCCAGAGCTTCCAATTTTCATACTTGGGAGAATTTTTTTATAAGCTCTCTTCCCTCAAGGGCGCGTTTGGAGGTATGAGCTTCCAATTTGTAGCACTTAGAAGATTTTCACCCTGCCTTCGGCTTTTAAAGGCATTTTCACTAGCTGGACCTGAAAATTCATCAATTTCAGTGAATTTTATGCCATTTGTCAAATTTGGAGTGACTTGATCATGCTAACCCTAATTTTCTATTTTTAGAAAGTTTGTCAATTTTTGCACTCCAAGCTAGTTTCAAGCTCTAAAAACGTTGGATTTTGCTTTGTTTTGAACCTCGGGATGTGGTTGAGCTGTCGGGCCCTGATATCTGCATGCACCTGCTACTTTTAGCAACTTACTAAAAATAGCAATCGCTCAAAATGTCTTCAAATTTTGCGTGCCGATTGCCTGAAGGGTATTGATCGTGACTGGATGCTGCTTCTGCATGGTTGTCGTGTTCTGCCCTTGATTTTAGGAAACCCTAATTTCTCTGCCCCTGCCTGCTAAAAATAGTAAGTGTCCGATTTTCCATCCCCTGCAACTCCGTTTGATCTGAAATTCGCGCCATAGGGTCTTCATCACTTGCTTGACCTGTACCTGCTGATGCCTTGCGCTGACCTGCTATTTATAGCATGTTTCTGGAGGTGGCTTACTATTTATAATGGCGCTTGTTCTGAGACCTCCATAGCTTCGATTGACTTGAAATTTGAATGAGGTGCTCCTCACCATGTGACCTGCCCGTTGACACTAGCGCATGCGGCTGACTTTCTATTTTTAGCCTGTTTCTGGAATGACTTACTATAAATAGTAAGTACTCTGTTTGCCTTCAAATTTTACCAGTAGACTCCTTGAAAGATGCTGATCGCGGTGGTTTACACCGGTTTTCAAAAATTCTGACATTTTACCCCTCTTTTTGGGTCTCGAAGCTGGAAACCCTAATTCATCTTGCATGCATATCAAACGATCTCCGTTTGTCCTCGTTTTTGTTGCATTGCGACCAGCTCGTGATTCTGAAGCTAGCAGGAGGCATTGTAGGGACACTTGTCTGCTAAAAAGTATTAAAGTTCCTTCTTGGGTGATTATCTCATTTGTATACTTTTTCATCATTAAGCTCTAGAAAAACCCACGAGGAATCTCCAGGCATACAAAAGAAAACCACAAACGGCAAACCCTAAATAGGAAGGTGAATTACGAGAAAGTGATTATCTCGTTTGCATGTTATACCGTTGAAGGTCTCGAAAAACCCTTGGGAATATATCGAGATACGAGAGAAAATCGCATGCAAACCTAATATCGTACTCCGGCGAATCTTTGAAAAGTAAATAAATCTCGCTTTGCATGTCACATCGCCGCGACGGTCTCGAAAAACCCAGAAGGAATCTCCGGACATGCGTTGAAGAACTCTGCCTCTAAGCCCTGAAAATTGCCTCCGAAGGCAGAACTGCTAAAAATAGCAAGTTGTCCGTTTTAGTTCAAATTTAACATGTGAGTAGCCTGATGTGCTCTGGACGCAGTGTGACTGTCGGAATTTCGAAAATGCTGACGAGTTGCCTGTAATTTCACACTTACTAAAAATAGCAAGTACCTCAGAATCTGATGAAAAATTGTTGAGAGCCTGTTAGAAGCATACTAACATCGATGTTAAACTCAAATTTCAATTTACTCACTTCATTTGACCTCAAATTGGCAAGGAAGCTCAAAACCCTAATTTCTAGACTTAGCCAAAATTTCACGTTAAGGTTCAACGGCGGGCACATCCCGGAAAGAAAGACAGTAGGAAAGAGAGACAACGACAAAACGACCGAAAAGCAAAGCCAAAATTAGGGGGTCCCCATTTGCAATGGGGCGATGTGTGAAAAACGTCACAACATTAGCCCCAACCCGAATAAATGTTCCTGAACATTTCAAAGACCAAACCCATTCCATACTCAGAACCCTTGGATAATCTTTCCAACCCATCAACTGGCTAGGGGATATACTTAAAAGGGAAGAAAAATCCTAAATTGGATCAAGGCACCTCATCTTTTGATTACAAGTGTGTGCATATGCGTTTGTTCCAGCTCAAAAGACCATTGAAGTTCCCAGAATCCGTCCCAGCAAGTTAAATAAATATCTTGACTTCAAAAGCATCCTGGACATTGCCTCGCTGCCAGTCAGGCGTCCATAGCCCCGACGAGGTTGTCGATACAATTCTCACGAATATTGCTCCACTGCCGGTCGGGCGTCCATAGCCCCGGTGGAGTTACTCATATGTTCCCAGAACCAATATTTCATAATATTTTTCTTTCATTTTCTTTCTTTTTTTAGATATTTCTTTTAAGCACATTTTCTTTTCTTCTTTTGATTTCTCTGTCAATTCCTCAATTGGTTGGCAGGCAATGAAGCCTCCAATGGGTCTGAGAATTGCAGTGGCGCTGAAGCAAGACGTAAGATTTTCACTCGCCAAGATTTCTCCTAAGAAACCTCAATGACTTAGAGCAATTAATCATGTGTGTGAAATATAGCAATCGCGAGACTTGGTGTCAAGACACAATAGATGATTCCCTTCTGAGTCAAGTATCGATCCTAACCAAATGATAAGACTTGAAAGAAAAACCTCGGATTCTAAAGCACTTCCTGAATAATTATCTAAAAAATGGACCAACATTGTGTTGGGCCCTGGCGAACACAACACCCCCTTCACAAATGGGATCCCATTTTATTGAAAGCAACAACTAAACTATGAAAGCAAGACAACTAATCTAAACAAAAACAAAAATTTTAAGCGAACAACAATGAAAAGACCTAAGTATATATAACTCCTAGCATGATTTCTCAAGATGTTCAGCAGCGACAGAACAACGGTGATAGTGCGGAGCCTAGCAAATTTGTCCTTAAACTCAGAAAAGTAATCTTTCACAATACGAATCTCAAACTCAAGCAAAACTTCAGGAAAGATTAGTAACTGGGGCAACTCATCTGGACCATGATTAATCCATAAACAAGTGGTCTTTCCTAAATCTCCATAATCAAAATGATATTATTTGTAATCAACAGTGGGGAAAGATATGACCTGGTAGTCTTCATCCACTGGCATGAATTCTTGCCTGTCGCCCATTGCTTCATCAGGAGGTCGAAGTTGATGGTGAACAAAACCTCTTGCATCCAAAACGTGTAGATGATCCAAGCTGGGAGGAGTGGGGCGGGAAATAAATTCGAAAGAGCATTTGGAAACTTGGATCACTTCATGCACTGGCTCCTTTGGAATACCTAACAACGGCTCAAGCCCCAACTCGAATTGCTCTTCATTTTCTATCTCATCTACTTCAATTTCATCAAGCAATTCCTCCATGATTGTGAATAATGGATCAAGTGCTGATGCGAAGTGCATCTCATATTCTGCCTCCATCTTGGTAACCCATTGATCGTCAAACACATCATCTTGCCTTAAGCTACTTATCATCTCTTCCATCTTGTTTATGCATGACCGAACCTTTTCATCAAGGAGCATTCCTTCTTGAAGTGTACTAGAATCGCTTCCTTCTTCACGTTCTCCTCCCCAAGTGAATGAACATTGAAAATTTCTCACACCATCTGTACTTTGAGCTAAGTCCTCAATTTGATGATCTTCAATAACTTGCAATCTTGTACCTTCATCCACTTCTGCATGCTGACAGTTGTCTTGGGTGGTTTCTCTTCCTTGGATGTATTTTATTGCTTCTTTGACCTTTGCTCCAATTGCTCCTTGTTCTAGCGTGATGTAGGAACAATCTTCATCTGCTTGCTTCCTAAGCTCGATCGCGTCCTCTAGTGACTTATTCTCCTCCTTGTTGGATGGTGTTGAAGTACATTCTTCATTTGGTGCTAAAAACGTTTGTGTGGCATATTCAATCCATCTTTTGTCTTTGAATAAACCATATGGTAGCACTGGTAATCCGAGGCGACTTCTGGCGAAGTTGATGGCTAGTTCACATGTTGTGCAAGTGAACTCTGGATGAGGTGCATTGTGAATCCGACACCAACGAGGGAGCAAAACACCTTTCAAGCAGACATTGCCAAGCTCCAACTGATTTTGGATCCTAAGTATGAATCTCGTGAAAGCCTCATCCACAACTTCAGGAATGCTATAATCATCAAGTTCCACATCCAATACTCCTGGCTTGGGGACATCCCAAAAGAAAATTTTCCCTTGGAGAACAAGCTCTATCCTTGAGAGGAATGTTAAGCAACTGATTTCTTCGTGCTGGGAGGTTTCATGAATTCGACATCTTCCTGGAAAAGCAAACTTAGACAAATTCTCGGGCCACAGTTGTGCATTCAATCTTTCATGAATCTGAGCAATATCTGTAAGACTGTCTTGAAAGCAAGAAATATGCCCATCCATTGAGAAATCTCTTTTTCGATTTTCCATTTTTTTGATTTTTTTTTGAATTTTTCAACTTTTCACTTTTTTTGGATTTTTCGACATAGGAGAGATCTAACATATCTCTGATTTGACACTTCAAAGCTCATACTGGTTCCTTCCAGCCTCTGGAACAATTCGAAGCCAGCCCTCCTTCTAGCGCCAATTCTGTTGATGTGCTAGGAGGAGAGGCAAGCATAAAATGAATGATAACCGAAGCAACGTGTTCTTTCCTCGTTCAGCCCTCCCTCTAGCGCCAATTCTGTTGATGTGTTTTTCGTGACCGCACCAACGCAGAATAAAGTCGCCAACGGCTACCCTATTCTCTCTTGATCAAAGTATTCCGCACGCTAAGATTGCAAGAAAGTTCATGCGTTCAACTCCAAGGTTCTTTCAGTGCGAATAGGCTCAGTTTGGCTCGATGTGATTTGCTGGTATTTCAAGGGGACTTACGGAATTGTTTGGCAGCGGAGAAAGGAATTCAAATGCTCGAAAGATTTGTCTATGAAGCACGGGTTTCCTAAACTAACCAGAAAGTACTGAATTGAAATGGGGTAAGGTTAGGAAGATTCTAATCTACTCAAAGGTGTGGGATATGGAGCTCAACTTCAGCAAACTTCTAACCGGACTTCGCTTTGCCTCGCATCGGACAGCTTCCACGGAGTCGGTGCAATCTTCAAGGGAGATGACTAAAGATGTTCAAACCACCACTTGACATAAAGATACCATCACAACGACGCATACCATTATTCAAGCTGTGATTGAAGTTAAGTACATGATATTCCAGTTGACCACACAAGGCGCATTCACCATCAGCAAATACACTAGTGGTATGGATAGACGAAGTTGCTTAGATCAAACACCACATTCCACAGTTAACATCTACTTGCATGGAATGAAAACTATACTACTTAGAACTATTTTACGCTACCATTTGAATCGGAAGGACGAAGAAACCTTGCTAGCTACTCACAACAAAGACGAAATTCACCATCAATGAAAAACTCTTTTATTGAGAGAGTGTTCACAACAATTTCTTACAAAGTTTTCAAAGGGAAAACTTCCCCTCTTCTTCAAACTACACTATCAATCTATACTAAGTTACTTCTAACTTGTCTCTCTATTCTAACTTCTACTCTAATTCTACTGTCTAATCAATGTTTCATGAATGTACAAATGAAGGGGGACTCCCCCTTATATAGTTGGCCAAGTCCAACGGACGGCTCATATTACAATTGGCTGGATGGCCCAGATTGTGCCACCTCAGCCCTAAACAAGATTCGCCCTAAAAACCGCCACCAAGAGGAGTGGGGTAATAAATGAGCCATTAATGTCCATCATCCTTCTAGAAGATTCCGTTTGTAGACGCGTTCACACTGTCCTTGATCTTCTTTCTTGAAGTTGCTCTTCAACTTTGCTCGAGCCTCCATTCTTTGTCACTTGAGTTATACTAACTCTCAACACTTAGCCATTTTCTTGCAACTTTCTTCCTTCGAGGTTGAAACTCATAACTTTATCTTCCTCCGAAGGTTGTAATATCATCGCTTGGTCTCGACGTTCCTCCTGCAAAACAAGCAAGGAGAAAAGCATTAGAACACTTCATAATATAATCTTAACTTACCAAGATTTTCAAGTATTGATCTCCAAGGGTTCATCATTTTCTTCTAGCACAACTTTGCTTTCTTCATGATTTTCCAACATCTTGACTTCAACTGTATTCCCCTTTACTTTTCCAGCTGAGGTGCTCGCAACTTTGATCTCATTCATCTCTGGCTCAGGAAAATTATCTTCATGAAGAACTTGAGCAAATTCACCTAGGCAGTTCCTTTCAAATTCATCATCTGGAGTATTTTACCTTGAAAACACATTTTCTTCACTTTGCCTTAGAAAATTTTTAAATTTTCCCTTAGGAAAACTCATCAATCCTGTGCCCGTCAGAATTCTCCACCCTGAAGGCCTCGACAAAGTGCAGAAGACTTTAAAACCCTCCTCTCGTCGAAGATCTTAAATACCCAGAAGAAAATTTTCCTCAGAACGCATCAAATTCATGGGTACGCAACGAACGGGTTCATTTAATTTTTGAATTTTTTGAACCTTAGAAAAAATGATTTCTCATCAAATTTATTTCATTTCTTCACCCTTGAGCGCATTTCCTTGCTCTGACTTAAAATTTCTTATTGATCCTGTGAAGCTAGCATCATCATCTGACTTCCTTCCTGTCAACTTTCCTATGCCTTAGTAAATTTCATCATCTCCCAACCATCTTAGGCGTATTTCTCTAGAGGTGGAATAAATTTCAACACTTAGAAAAATTTCAAATTTCTTCTCCAAACCAAGGGCGCATTTAAGAGGTGGAACTTCCCGTGTCGTTGTCTTAGATAAATTTCCAACTTCATCTTTTGATTAAGGCGCATTCAGGGGTCTGGACTTTCATTTTCATACACTTAGAAATTTTCAAGTCACTTCAATCCTTCAAGGGCGCATTTGAACCTCTCTACTTCAAACTCTTCACACTTAGAAAATTTTCTAAGTCATCTCCTTGCTGGGCGCATTTACTTGGCCAAGCTTCCAATTTACATGTCTTGGGCGTTTTTTAACTCACCATCATAAGCATGGGCGCATATTGGAGGGGTAGCCTCAAGTTTATGACACTTAGAACATTTTCCTACATTCATCTAACTTGGGCGCAAATCATAGCTTGAGCTTTTAATTTCAATGCCTTAGAAGATTTCTCCAGTTGATATTTCCATGAGGGCGCATTTGGAGGTGTGAGGTTTCAATTTGCAGTACTTAGAATATTTCTAGCTCATCCTTGAAGTAGGGGCGCATTTTAGACCCCGTGATTTCAATTTTAAACACTTAGCAAATTTTCTAACCTCCCCTCCAAGCCAAGGCGCATTTGACCACCTTTACTTTCAGTTTGAGTGCCTTAGACAAATTCTCAATCTCTTCCTTCAAGGCTGGGCGCATTTTGACCCCAGAGCTTCCAATTTTCATACTTGGGAGAATTTTTTTATAAGCTCTCTTCCCTCAAGGGCGCGTTTGGAGGTATGAGCTTCCAATTTGTAGCACTCAGAAGATTTTCACCCTGCCTTCGGCTTTTAAAGGCATTTTCACTAGCTGGACCTTAAAATTCATCAATTTCAGTGAATTTTATGCCATTTGTCAAATTTGGAGTGACTTGATCACGCTAACCCTAATTTTCTATTTTTAGAAAGTTTGTCAATTTTTGCACTCCAAGCTAGTTCCAAGCTCTAAAAACATTGGATTTTGCTTTGTTCTGAACCTCGGGATGTGGTTGAGCTGTCGGGCCCTGATATCTGCATGCACCTACTACTTTTAGCAACTTACAAAAAATAGCAATCGCTCAAAATGTCTTCAAATTTTGCGTGCCGATTGCCTGAAGGGTATTGATCGTGACTGGATGCTGCTTCTGCATGGTTGTCGTGTTCTGCCCTTGATTTTAGGAAACCCTAATTTCTCTGCCCCTGCCTGCTAAAAATAGTAAGTGTCCGATTTTCCATCCCCTGCAACTCCGTTTGATCTGAAATTCGCGCCATAGGGTGTTCATCACTTGCTTGACCTGTACCTGCTGATGCCTTGCGTTGACCTGCTATTTATAGCATGTTTCTGGAGGTGGCTTACTATTTATAGTAACTGCTTGTTTCTGAGACTTCCACTACTCCGATTGACTTGAAATTTGAATGAGGTGCTCCTCACCACGTGACTACTTGACACCGGGCGCATGCAACTGACTTTCTACTTTTAGCCTGTTTGGAATGACTTACTATAAATAGTAAGTACTGTTTGCCTTCAAATTTTACCGCCAGACTTGAAAGATGATCATGTGGTTTACACCGGTTTTCAAAAAATTCGACATTTTACCCTCTTTTGGGTCTCGTTGGAAACCCTAATTCATCTTGCATGCATATCAAAGCGATCTCTTTGTCCTCGTTTTGTTGCATTGCGATCAGCTCGTGATTCGAATCAAAGTGTAGGACGATCTCGCTAAAAAATAGTAAGTTCCTTACTGAGTGATTATCTCCATTTGCATGTCACCATGCGAAGCTCTCGAAAAACCCACAAGGAATCATCCGACATGCAAAGAAACCGACATGCAAACCCTAAAAATAGCCCCGGAAGGCTGAATTCTGAAAGTCGTTATCTGGTTTTGCATGTTATACCGTTGCGGTCTCGAAAACCCAGAAGGAATATGTCAAGATGCACAGAGAAAATCTGCATGCAAACCCTAATATCGGCCTCCGAAGGCCGAATGCTGAAAGTCGTCGTCTCGCTTTGCATGTCATATCACTGCGAAGGTCTCGAAAAACCCACAAAGAATCTCCAGACATGCGTTGAAAAACTCTGCCTCTAAGCCCTGAAAATTGCCTCCGAAGGCAGAACTGCTAAAAATAGCAAGTTGTCCGTTTTAGTTCAAATTTAACATGTGAGTAGCCTGATGTGCTCTGGACGCAGTGTGACTGTCGGAATTTCGAAAATGCTGACGAGTTGCCTGTAATTTCACACTTACTAAAAATAGCAAGTACCTCAGAATCTGATGAAAAATTGTTGAGAGCCTGTTAGAAGCATACTGACATCGATGTTAAACTCAAATTTCAATTTACTCACTTCATTTGACCTCAAATTGGCAAGGAAGCTCAAAACCCTAATTTCTAGACTTAGCCAAAATTTCACGTTAAGGTTCAACGGCGGGCACATCCCGGAAAGACAGACAGTAGAAAAGAGAGACAACGACAAAACGACCCAAAAAGTAAAGCCAAAAAAAAAAAAAGTGGGTCCCCATTTGCAATGGGGCGATGTGTGAAAAAGGTCACAACACAACCCCTGGTCTGCAATCTTTGCCTCTTGAACACATCTGGGAAAAGGTAGGAAATTATTCCTCTAATTAAACCCCACATACCTGATCCCCAAAACTTCCCTGACATTCCATAATACACGGTTAATTGTGGACAACTGCTATTAAGTTCCTGCTTGAGGATTAAAGACACATTGTTTGCTGTGATGTCTAAGAAATCTAGCAATTCTCAAGCTTGTTAGACTCCTCCTGAAATATTCTAACTAAAAGTTACAGAAATCAACCCAGAGATTGCTAACAGCATGAATATTTTATTTATTTCTGGACATTACACACTTAACAACAGAAAATACAAATATGAATGATTCATTGGAGTGCCCAGCATGCAAATCTGAGTTCTGGAGTGCTTTTGGTGCTCTACAAATGATAACAAATCGTCCTGTTGGTTATGGATGTCCTGCACAGTATCCATGGGACTGGCTCTTGAGGGTTTTCATCACCAAGGCAGCAACAGGTCTAAACTTGAGGGGGTATGTCATGAATTTTCAGTCTGTTGCAGCAGTATTCCTTTTTCCTGTAGATGAATATAAAGCTTGTTTTTGTTTTCAATTTCAAAAGATGTTTGAGTGCTCCTTTAAATCCCAAACTGCATGGAAATCAATTCCATGATGGGTGGTTATAACTGAAACTAACTTGCCTTATTCCAGCTGAAGACTAATTAACTCCCCCTTAATTTGCTGAGATAATTTGTTGGTATGTGGCGACTGATCATGCTAGCGTTAATAATTTTGGTGACTTTGGCAGCTGCGTTTCCCCCCCAAGTTAATTCATGGGGGGGTGTGGGGGGAGCCATCCCCCTAGTGGGGGCTGGGGGCGGAGCCCACATTGGGGGTTTGGGGGCTGCTGGGGGGCAGTGCCCTCGAAGCAAAAATTGGCTATATTTTAATAAAGGAATTTCTTATTGTTTTCGATTGAAAAAAAAGTTTTATAATTGCTAAAAATGGGTTGTTTCTTTGCTACAAATACAAAAGGTCATGAGTCATGGCGTGAGTGTTTGAAGGAATATGCAGCAGCAGGTTATGCTGTGGATTGTTGCACACTTGCACGGATTGCAGATTGAGTGGGAATGTGCACACAGCTGTAGACTGTGTTGCAAGTAAATGTAATTGAGAGTTCTGTAACTAAGATTGCTGGATAATAAAATTATATATGATGGCTGTTTCTGTGGACGTAACCCACATTGGGTGAACTACGTTAAATCTTTGTGTCATTGTGTAATCGTTTACAATTCTGTTATCTGCATTTATAATTGATGTCCTTTAATTGCACTGGATCCTGCTTGTAAATCCTAACATAATTGACAACTAACTGAAACTAACTCTCCTTATTACGGCAGAAGACTTAATACCAGTGTTCCACGGGGACGTGCTCGCCTCCCCCCCCCTCCCCCCCCCAAATCCCCACATTTTTGAGACGGGGACGTCTTCGAGGCATGGGGATGAGTGGGGGATGTCCCCCCGCCGTACCCCCGCTGCCACCAAGATGTCGGAGACGTTAGAGATGGTTGGATGTCTTCAAGACATCTCGGGGACGACTAGACGTCTCCCGTGTTGGGACGTCACAAAAGTGTTTTTTTTTTTAAATTTCTTTTTAATTTATGGAAATTCATGCCTTAGACCGAGCCCTAAAAGCAAGTGGGACCCCTCCATTGCTTCTAACCTCTACAAAACACTCTCAAATCCTCTATTTTTGCTCACATTTGGTTTTTCATGTTTTACAACAGCTAGATGAAGAGGAGAGAAAACAGTGAGAAGAGTGAGTGAAAGAGTGAGATTGAGGTGCTGCAAGTGCAATAGGGGTGAGAAGGAGAAAGAAGAAGAAGAGGAGGAGGATTCTACACCAACTTAGAAGGATTTTTCAAGAACAAGGTAGATTTCTATGGCTGTTTTTTGAAGTATATTTTCAATATTTTTTTGTTTTTTCTTCTAAGTTTTTAGTTTCATTTTCAAAACCTAATTTGATGTTGAATCTTGATGGCAAAATGAAAAATGAAAAATGAACATTGAAATGGAAATATGAATATGGCTGCAAATATTCAATGTTCATTGTTCATTTTTCATTTTGCCATCAAGATTCAACATCAAATTTTAAATTTTATTTTCAAATTTGTTAAAATAGGCTGAAACTAGGCACTTATAAAATTTATTTGTTTATTGCAATGCCACAATGAGCTCTCATGACATGAGTGAGGATGAGGTAGAGATTCATGCTCATAGTGAACCTAAATCTGAATATGACCTTGAGGCTGAGGGGGGTGGCCATGGGGCTGAGCCTGAAGCCCAAACTAGTTCCATGGCAAGTGAAGCAAGTACTATAGAGTGCCTTTCTGCATTATTGGCATCGTATGCTAGGGGTCCTTTTGATCGCAAGTCCCCTCTCAAACAGTTTGCAACAAAATTACCACGCAAGCTAGGGACATC
The DNA here is from genome assembly GCA_007258455.2 of Sequoia sempervirens. Lineage (NCBI taxonomy): Eukaryota > Viridiplantae > Streptophyta > Pinopsida > Cupressales > Cupressaceae > Sequoia > Sequoia sempervirens. The sequence continues at coordinate 22,175 of VDFB02356846.1, forward strand.
TGGTGGCACAAGGAGAAGTGCCACTTTTGTGATCTAGAGTGGTATGGCAGCATTACTAGAGTTATTGCACACCTTTTTATTCGAGGAAAAGGTGTGGAGACATGTTCATTTTTGGCAAGACTGGCGAATCTCAAATTGAGAGCTGAAATAAATAAGTTAGGGGTGTTCCTGATGATAGTGTAGCTACACCTATGCCTACTAGTCACATGTTCAACAAAGCCAGCCACAGAGTTCTAGCCATACTTTGTAGACGAGAGTAGGAGTGACACTAGGTTCATCCAGTGTCTATGTAGGAGAGGGTAGGGGGAAACACAAATTGCAAACTCAAAGTAACAAATATAGTTGCCGGGGAACTCCATTTTGGGAACATAGACAACGTACCAGTACCCATACCCAAAATTTCCGGTGAATCATTTACATATAAAATAGCCGTCTCCTTATTCATTTAACTCACGTACCCTAATTTGATTGGCGTCCCCGTCCCCGTACTAGTACCAATACCCTGCTTCTCTCGACAACTATGGACTAACCCCATAGCTGATTTGTTTAATGTGCAGCTGAAGGATGAGATAGATGATGCCATTGGAAAGTTCTTTGTCAATGGCATACCATTTCATGTAGCTCGATCTCCTTATTATAAGGAGATGATATCGATGGTGGCAAGGGGAGGACCATCATATGTGCCACTAGGTGAGACAAAATTGAGGACCACGATGTTGGATAAAACTATTAGTATTCCAAGATCAATTTGTTGATGTAGAAGATGAAGGAATGTTGGGTGAAGACAGGATGCAGTATAGTGATGGATGGGTGGATGGACATTAGCCATCATCCAGTCATTAATATCATGGTTACATGTACAGAGGGCCCATACTTTCTTAGGCAGTTGATTGTTCAAGGCATCACAAAGATGCTGATTTTCAATTTCAGGTCCTCAAGGATGCTATTGAGGAGGTTGTGCCACAAAATGTGGTCTAGGTAGTGACAGATGTAGCACATGTGTGCAAATTTGTGGGGAAACTTGTTGAGGCAGCTTACAGGCATATTTGGTGGACTCCATATTGTGTGCATGCCATGAACAATGCCCTCAAGGACATGGGGAAGATTGAGTGGATCAGAGGAGTGGTTGATGATGCTAGAGATGTGCAAATGTTTATCTACAACCACCACATTTAACATGCACTCTTTAGGACCTTCTCTAAGAAGGATTTCTTGAAACCTATTGAGATGAGATATGCATCCTATTTCATTCTCTTGGAGAGAATGATTGAGTTGCAAGAGTCATTGCAACTCATGGTTATGACAATAGATTGGAATAGGTGGGTCGAGTCCAGGATAGAGCAGGGGAGGAGGGTGAAGAATACAGTGAAGAGTGATATGTTTTGGAGTGATGCAAAATATATAGTCTCCATCATTGCTCCAATTTTCCAGGTCATCAGATATAGGGATGCGGATGCACCTAACATTGTAGAGGTGTATGAGTGCATTGATTCTATGCTTGATCAGATGAGGGCTGTTGTGCGAGAGGACCCCACATTAGCATTCTACAATGAGCATATTCAGCCAATCATTCATCAGAGATGGGACAAGCTCAATACTCCCTTGTACATGGCTGCCTATGCATTGAATTCTAAGTGGTATAAGACTAGGCCTTGTAGAGTTACACTAATAGAGGATGCAGAGGTGAAGGCAGGGTTTTTCAAGGCTATTGAGAAGATGTATGATCTTGTAGATGCCAGCACGATTCGCACTTAGTGGATCAAGTTTTCCACTCTTGGGGGTTATTTTGATGCGACCAAGATGGATATGGCAACTATGGCATAGAAGGACCCAATTTTGTGGTGGACTTGCCATGGATTGGGATCTTTGACTACCATTCTATCCATTTGATTGTTATCTTAGGTTTCTAGTTCTTCAACTACTAAGAGGAACTGGTCTACCTATAGCTTCATCCACTCTCTTAAGAGGAACAGACTTACCTATAGGAGAGCAGAGAAGCTTGTGGCTGTACATAGTTCTTTGCGTCTTATTGACCGCAATACACTTGTGTACAAAGAGAGTCCAGCAACACGATGGCAAGTAGAGGCAAAGGAGCCAACACAGATTGATGGGGATGGTTCGACTTCAAATGCAAGGCTGGTTGGTATTAGTTTGGGAGAGCTTGACCATGAGGAGTTTGGGGATGATTAGAGGACTCCCTTCACTACATTTTTACATTTTGTACTTATTTTGATATCAATGTATCATGCTACTCATTGTAATCATCTTTATGACATTTTCTATATAATAGAAATCTCCAATTCAACAATTTCATTTGTCAAATTTTATTTAGTAATAGTATTATAAGTATTTAAAATGTTAGTATTTGCAATTTCGCTATTTTACTAATTTACCAAAGTTTCATTTGAAATGTAATTCTTATACATCTTTTTATAACTAGTTTTTCAAGTACTATATGTATATCAGTGCCACCCCCTGTCGGTGTCCCCTCACCGTCCCCAAACTTAGACCCTTGGTCCCCTTGTCCTTGAAACCTGTCTTCGCTAGGGGACCCATCCCTGTTAGGAACTCCGTGGAACACTACTTAATACTACACTTAGTCTTAATCTGACTTAATTGCTAATACAACCTTTATTTTTCTAGTTGAAAACTGAAGACTTCATTGGTCATCCTGATCTGACTTAACATAGGGCTTTTATTTCCTAACTACATGCTGACATAAATTCCATTCAACACTCAAATTAACAAAAGGGACATTAGAAGACCTCCACTTCCAAGATTGCTTGTCCTTGAGCAAGACAAGGCTGGGTGATTGAGCATATCAGTCTACTCAAGCGATATCCTTCCTTTGGTAATGGAAGACCTTCTATTACCATGCCTATTGGTGATACCTCATGCCTCTCCACACTTTGTACCATTGTGCATGGCTCATGCTCTCCCTCATCATCGGAAACCTCAATCAAATGCACATGCACATTTCCCAAGCACTTGTGTGTTGGGTTCCAAGGCTCTTTACAACCTCCACATCTCATTGTAGGTCATGTCACTTGGTTGCAGACTCTTAAAGGTGTGCCCTTCCTCTTGATGACCTACAGGTCGAGAGAGTGCAACCCCCAATTTCTATGGAAAAGATTTGTGTTGGGTCCTTTGCCATTGCTGTGATGTTCTTGTATCTACACCTCCAATGGTAGACTCTTGCAAGGATCGGCCAGGTGTAGTAGTCTCCCATGTCAATGATTCAGAGCAAGGAGAGATAAGGCAAGTAGATGGTTCCAATGTCAGGGCCCTTTTGACGGCTTCCTGCAATGAATCTGGGCCAAGGGCCTTAGCTAGACCTTTGAGGGGCTCCTATTACCCTTATATGAAAAGCAATATGAGGTGCCTTTCTGATACATTAGTTACTATCACTGCTATCCTCTGAAATTCAGCCATGTAATTGTTCTTTAAACCTTGGTGGCATAGTTGTGTGAGCTCCTTGAAGTGCTTTTTAGGGTCTTGCCTCTCAAATCTGTCTGCCAATCTCTCATGAAATTCCTCATAGGTGTTGATATGGTTATGCCCTCGAGTCACTAGTCCATGATACCACCATTTGTGTGCAACCACTTTAAGGTGAAGGATTGCAAATTTGATTGCATCTTCCTTATATATCAGGCTCAATAAAAAATATGCATTTAACTTTTGGATCCATCGAACAAGGGGATATTGAGATTTCCCAACCTACTTTGTGAGTCTTAACGAGGCCTATTTGGAGGGGTATTATTGTATTTTTAGTTTAGATTTTTGTCTTCAGTGTACAAAAGTTCATGAAAGTAATATGTACTTGAAGTTTTCAATTTTGCACTCTTTGCCCCATATTTTGTATGTAGCATATTCAAATCCTTTCGTGTTGTTTGCCTTTGTTGTGTGTCCTTGCTTCTTTCTGCAAAAATATGACCTTGGGAAGACTTGTACCTATAGCTAACTTTTCTGGAAAGTTCTAATTCATGACTAGAGATGAAGATGCCCCTTGTGCTTCACTGCTTGGTGGTGTGGTGGCCTGATAGGTTTCCTTACCCTGCTTGCTTTGAGTGAACAACTCAATGAGTTGTTGTTGCCCATCCTTTAATACCATTGTAGTATCCCTCAAGGGCTTAATTACTTCCTTATGCAAATACCTTGTTTCTCTGTCACACTCACTTTCTAACATGTGGTATAGAAGTCTGAAAGTTTTTTTTTTTTTAAAATATATATTTTGTTTTCCCACAGGCTGGTAAGATCATAGCTCTCATACAATTGAAATGTTCTAAATTAGAAGTAGACAGAAATCGACTGAGAGAATGCGAACAGTTTTATTTATTTCTTAACATTATACAATTACAGATAGAAATTACAAATATAACATGATTCACTGGAATACCCAGTACACAGATCTTAGTTCTAGAATGTCTTTTGGCACCCTACAAATTATAACAAATTGCTTCCGCTTGACATCTTTCGCTTTCACTATTCCCTATGCTGAAATATATATATATATATGTATGTATGTATATGTATATGTATATGTCTGGTTAGATCATAGCTCTCATACCACTGAAATGTTCTAACTAAAAGTGTAAAGAAATCAACTTAGAGAATGCTAACAGCATGAATATTTTATTTATTTCTTGATTTATACAATTACAAACAGAAAATACAAATATAATATGACTCACTGGAGTGTGCAGCACACAGATCTGAGTTCTAGAATACAAATTGCTCTGGATGTCCTGCACAGTATCCATTGGTCCGGCTTTTGAGGGCTTTCATCCCCAAGGCTGTATGAGGTCTAAACTTGAGGGGCTATGTCCTCGATTTTCAGGCTGTTGCAGCAGTATTCCTCTTTCTTGTAGCTTAAAATAAAGTTTGTTTTTGTTTTCAATTTCAAAAGATGTTATATCGCAAATTGCATGGTAATCAATTCCATGATGGATGGTTGTAACTGAAACTAACTCCCCCTTAATTTGCTGAGATAACTGACAACTAACTGAAACTAACTTGCCTTATTCCAGCAGAAGACTAACTAACTCCCCACCTGAATTGGCTGAGATAACTAACAACTAACTGGAACTAACTTGCCTTATTCCAGCAGAAGACTTAAGACTGAAGAATTAGTCTTAATCTGACTTAACTATTGAAGACTGAAGACTTAGTCCTGATCTGACTTAACTGCTGACAGGACCTTTATTTCCTAGCTACATGCTGACTGAAACCGCATTCAGCACTCAGATTAAAAAAAGTGACATTACACCTTCCCTTGAGTTTTCTCATAGGTTCTTCAAGTTATGTTCATTTAAAATATTGTCATCTGTTTTCTCCAATTTTTTAATTCACTGTCTGTTGTGTCTCCACTTTCTGATTTGCAAGAGACACAGGGATTTCTTCAGACATTGGCTTGCACCTTTTTCCTTAATTATTATCGGATTTTTTGGCCCTGTTTATTTCTGTTTGAATGAACGCCTATAAGTTATTCTTTCTTTTATCATAAAAAATGGTACATACTAAATAAGGGAAGATTTGAGAATACATTTACAGATTTAGGGATCCAATAATGGTAATTATATCCAATTAAACAATATATTCAGCATGACACATGATTAGATAATGTTCAACATGCATGGGAGACCCACAGGGCCTCCTGGTGAGTAGAACTTGTTTTAGCAGGCCCATAGAATTCTACTCAAATTCTTTAAATATTGATGTTTTGTGGCTAATCAAATTCTTTTAAAAGAACCACAAGTGCCTTTGATGTCTCTTATAGTTTAACGGTTAACCTAATGTAGGAATTTCTTTTTTTATTTATTCTAAATTTTTCTTGTGAAGGAAAATTTGGGCTGAAACAGTCAGAGATTTCAATGCCCTTATTGATCATGCACTACTGAAGGTTACTGCTAAACAAATTTCAGAAGATCCTCTGTTTTATGATTACTACTTTTCACAATAAGAACTTGCAATTAATTGTCTATCCATTGTATCATATACATTTTTAGATAATGAACTATTCACTCTAATTTTGTAAGCTGTCATTCAAGGACATTTCTATAATACCTCATATATTAGATTCGTTTAGGAGTTTTAGCTTAAACATTCATGTGAACTTGGCCTTTGACATTTATCAGATAAACTTTGTTCCATAGTTGTTAGATTATGAGGATCGCTATACAACAATCTGAATAAGAGGTGGAGATTGAAAAATATCTTGACAATTTGAATAAAGATGATGGAGTGTGTTTAAGCCGATCTTGGATACCCATTTTGCATAAGTTTAGAAAAGGACCTAGGTCTGAAGTTGAGAACAATTGACGTTTTACTTAGAATTGTGTCAGTTGAGGAATAATCCCATCTTGGCTTCTGGGAAATAATTGTTTTGTTGTTGTATTTTTCTTATGGTTAGATTTGGGCATTGTCAGTCCTTTTTTTTTTAAAAGCTAATTAATAAATGGCTAGTTTTGGGGTAGGGCCTACCTGACATCATGTGCGTGGAGTGGAATTGTCTTTATTAGGAGCTCAAATGTGCATTCCTAATACATCTGTTATCTTGATGATAGACCATGGTGTGTAATCTGAAACATGAGTGTTTCTTAACAACTTGTACACAGTTTTCATCAAGAGGTTTTTTTCTTTTCAGCAAAATAGAAATAATTAAAACTTAAAAGTCTTTAACTTTTAAAACCTTTGAAAATGTTAATTTGAAACCTTTTATGATGTTAAGATAGAGATCACTGTTGGCATATATAGTTATGTGCAAATGTTATGCTGCTTTTTGTTACCATTGGATTCAAAATTCAACTTACAGTGTAGCCCAGCACTCCAGTTATTCAGGTGATGGACCATTCCTTGTAGTTTTATTTATTAAATAATGCAATGCAACCTAATGGATGTGCTGCAGGATGGCTTCTTAGTGCATACTTCCTTGGTGGCTTTGAGTCTGAAGGCTTGGGAATGAGTGGGACACTGAAAGCTACAGTTACAGCAATCAAGTCCTGGGCTATAGGTATTCCGGTAAGCAACATTTGAGTTCAAATAATCCTTAAATGTTTTGAGTCTAAAATAAGCTGCAATATAGGGATGAAGTTTAGAAGTTAAATGATTGCTATAGAAGATAAATTTCTGATTTTATAGAGCTTTTTTTATAATTTCAAAGAAAATAAATTAGCAAATGTCATTCTATATGATGCAGATGATCTCTGTGGCTGCAAATCACATGCTCTTAAACTGATGCAGATAGGTCTCTGCCCCTGCAAGTAAACTCCAACAGAATGCCCTGTTCCTTCTTTTTATTCATGATCAAACAACTACAGAAAATGAACACACAATAGAGGAAGCTTTTGAACAACCAAAAATAATCACACAGCACAGCACAACTACTACCTCTTATACATCCAACTAGGTTTATTTCCCAGATTGCTCTGCATCATCAAATCCCCGTCTCTCCAAAAACTAAAACTGTAAATCTGAAAAGAAAAGCCCAAACAAAAAACCACTAAAATCACCACTAATGGCAGTTACAACCAAGAAATACAAAAATAGCTCAGGAAAAGGAAACATATGGGTAGTAGGAGACCCATCATAGAAGGGTGGTTACATCGGTATAGCAATTCATGTCTATATTTGTATTGAATCTGTTTTTCTGTGGCTGTAGACTTTTTAAAATATAAGTGTTTGCTACATGATTTATGTTTTCCTATTCACAACTTTGCATTAAGAAACTGTATATTCCCTTATCTATTTCTTATTTGTTTGTTTGCTTTGTATCTTTTATTTTGTTTGATAATTACAATTTATTCAAATCAAAGTGGAAATCGTCTCTCAATTATATCATGATTAGATATTTTTTATAATTAATATTGATTTAAAACAAAATGGTAACTCGTCCCTCAATTGCATCATGAAAGCATATAATTCAACCATTGCCTAAAATACATAACAGATCACACAGACCACATGCTTCCACTAGATTGGAAAAACTTCCAATCAATATTTTTTAGTATCAATGGTGATAACTAATAAGTCGACTGGCACTGAGGACAATTAAGTATTTGGATCAATATTTGCCACCATTACAGGCCCTGATTTCTGCCACTATTTTTTGTACTCAATTTGATAGGGGAAAAAATAATAAGCCTCTTGTTGATCATAGTCCAATTGAAAATATTATATATACATTTCAAAGTCGTCCACATCATTGATTTTTAGAGGATGTGCTAACCAGGCAATTGAAGTTAAGATCACAACATTCCAACTTGAAGGTCTGCTGTCATGAAAACAAGTGCAAAGAGAGACAAGAGTTGCCACTTGTATCTGATCATTATCCGAACCAAGCTGAAGGTACAATGTATTGTCATCCAAGCAGTTTTGCAACAGTCTTTCTAAAAGAAGCAATTAAAAGGCTGTTGTAATAGAAACAGCATGGTCTACTGTTATGGAAAAGAGAAGCAAAGAGATACAGGAGTTAGTTATATGGTGTACCTGATCATTATCTAAAGATTAAACCAAGCTGAAGGTAGGATGTATTGTCATCCATGATGAGCAGTTTTGCAACATACTTTTTAAAAGAAGCAATTAAGAGGCTGTTGCAATAGGAACAGCAAATAGCAATTCATAGACCTCGGGTGTGGTTACTGAGACCCAACAGAAACACTTAGCCATCTCCATAGTGAAGTTAACTGTTACTAAAAAGAATTTGACAAAGGAACTTCAAGAAGGCAGTCTTTACACCACCCCAAGGTGTCCATGTGGACTTTATCTTGGCACCAAACCAACTTTTAGTTTTATTAAAACCTTACCCAGAGAAAATGACTTCACACGGGCTTTAAAAAAACTAAGACATATCCCATTTGTCAAAGTTTCCCAACCTTCCTCCAAGTTAGGGAAAAATAATGTTTGATCTTCTGTCAATATCATATAGAGTACCACTTCTGAAAATAAGATTTCCACCTTTTCAAAAAGAGAACAGCCTGGGAAAATCTAAGAAGGAATAGCATGCGCTACTAATGTTTTGGCTGCATAACCCAGCCAATTTGTGTTGTTGCTGCAAGTTTTCTAATACAAATCTGCAGCCCTGGTTTTTGATACTTTACTGGGGAGCTTCGGGGAAAGTAGAATCTATGCATTGCCTCAACTTGACAAGGAAAGATAATATAAGGAAATTTTTTTGGACCAACTCTGACTAGGGCCTAAATTAGGAGCTTTATGTTGCTTGTTCTCTATGGCTAAATCCTAACAAGTGATGTCAATTGCGATGCAAGGGCTATGTGACATCAGAACAGTGAAACTAGATCTGCTTGATCATTATATTAGATTAGCAAAGCCAACAAATCATTTTATCTTAAAAACAATAATTATAACTTGTTTATGATTATAAGGAAACAGTTTTGTTTCTTTATAGTTGCACCTAAGGGACCCTATGAAGTCGAAGGAAATCGATAAATTTATTTGGAAGGCAATGCAAGTAAGATTGCATTTTAATTTCTTTGTTTGGCATTAAATTATAAAGCACTTACTGCAAGCAACAAAAATCCTGAGATATAAGAACAATGCAACTATTCTTGGCTTGGTATTTTTGTTGTTGTTCGGAAGTGATGAGTAATCTCGAGTTGTAAGCCTTGTTGAGTACACTAATTAGCCAGATTTTAAAGTCTGAGCAGTTGCTCAGGTTCAAGCCCTACAGCGTATATGGTGGCCTATGGGCAAAATTCAGGCCAGCTGTGAAGTGCCTTGTGATGCATGCTGTCATGCTGTCTTGTCTCTGTGTGATATCTGTGCATGGGATATTTGACAAGCAAAATAAGAAATCAAGACACAGTACGTTGGGCTTATGTATAATCTTTGCTTTTTATTTTGATTACAGAAGTTATCCTTTTTTGTTCCAGGAGGCTATGCATGTTGCTTTTATTTTGTTTCTTCTTCAGTTACTAACATAAAATAAGATTGAATCTCACTGTTCTAAATCAGAAATCAGAACTAATCAAACTGAAATAATAATGGAAGAAGTAACAAGTGGAATTCAGCAGAGAAAGAATTTCACAAAATTCTAAACAAGTCTTATAATACAATATGAAGACCTCACAAATAATTTAGCATTAGTGTCTACACTGCGGCAGCATGCTGATAACCAAAACCACTCTCCAAACCTGCACTTCCTGCAATACCATCCAATGTGATGCCAAACCTCTACCCCAAGGCCTATATTTATAGGATATGAGCCATCTAGGAAGTCACTTGTGATTTTGACAAAACCGTGGGCTACCAAAGAGGGTGTCCATCAAGAGGACAATTCAAACCCAAGCACCACCTTTTATGTATGCAAGTGTAACTCCCACTGTTTGACTTTCAGTCAAACTAGGTGCTCCATTTGGAAAGTTTAACTCCTTTTCCGAGATGCTCTTACACACTGCCTGGAATAGAAGTCCAAGACGTTTTTCCAAGTCCATTGTGTAAACCCCGTATCAATGCTCTCTTACGCTTGTATCATAATATAAATGCCAAGTGATGTAGTGTGGCATCTAAGGAATTTTGCTCCTAAGTATGACCCCCACGAGATGCCAACAATTAAGCACATTACAAATTATTAAATATTATATTGTTCCTAGGATTTTCAAAGGTTTACAGTACCTAATCCTAACAATACAGTGTTTTGATAGTAGTGAAAAAATCTGAAGCCAACATGGAATGTTGTAATCAATCATTCTCACCATGGATTAGTTTTGGAGATAACTAAGACTGATTACTCTTAGACTTAAAACAATTAATTCTAAATCTGTTTCGGATTTTTGTCCTATCATTGTTACAAGGATATGAATCTGCAATTTTTGTGGATGGAGGTGATGGCAACTCTGTTACTATGTCTCTCAAAGATTTAATTTCCAGTCCTGTTGTGACATGTCTTATAAATTATAACTAGTCAAATAAAAGCTACCTTTGAAGTCATTGCATATTTCTTCTTATCTACTTCCCTCAAGCCAAAGGAAACCTCATTTTTGGATTAAGAACATATATATATTTAGGCTTTTAGCAATTAAGCTAAACTTGTGAAGTTGATAGAACGGCTTGAGAGTAGCATAACTCAAACTTCTGGGCAACAAAGAGATCACACATACTCTGGTCATAAAGTGAGAATGTTAGCACAGATCATTTCAAGTTTTCAAAAAAATTAATATCCTGAAACTTTGTCTATAGCTCAAATGAGAAATGTGCGTAAGTGGCAAGGAACACATACATAAATAACACCTTGTGTTCGTTAGTTGTTAAAACTTTTGGGAACTTTTTGGAAATTCATTGTTACAGTAATATAATGCTTTTAAATGCTTCTTATTGCTTTTTTGTTGTGCTACAATAGTTAGGACTGGCCATCAGAGGAGTTACTGCAGGCCATTTTCCAGCAGCCACATTCATATTGGTCTCAATGGGTAGTACCTTTATTTTACTGGTTGGATGGAGAACAGTGTTCACGTCTGTCTTTCCTAATGATGAGCAGAACAGAAAGAAAAGAGATATTTACAAACAAGGAAGTCCACTAGAATTTTTTGAGGTAACTTTGTCTTCCATGTCTTTTTCCTCATTCTGTTTGATACTAGACTTTTATTGAATTGTTTACTGGCAATGACTTGCAACATATTAACCTTAACTTGGTGCCTTTAAATTTTTATAGTTTAAATGGAGAAAGCTTTTGTTGAGAAATGTTACACGTGATTGAACAGATGGAAATGATTGAAACTATGATATAACATTACAATAAATTACACTGTCTTGTTGTCCTGCAGCTGCTTAGTTCTTTAGTGAGACGGTGGTAACGATATATGGCCTATATTGTTGGAGAATTCTAGATTTGCTGTCAAAATTGTTTTACCCAATCATTTTTCTCTTACAGGGACGATGATTTAGTGGTCACCTGGCATTTGAATTGTGTCCTGGATCCTCATCTTCTCTCTCCCATTCTGCTTTACAGTATTGCCTATAACTCTTCTAATATTGTACTATACATGCCTTAACAGTATCCAGTGGTACCAATGGATCACAAATATATAAATATAAACTTCAGAGGAAAAATAAATATTTAGGCTGATGTTTCAATGATATTTTCTATTCCATTACACAGCTGATACTAGAGGATCTATTCTTGTATTTGGGAATCTGTGCTAAAATACATTACATTTGTTGAATTAGAATATTACTGTGATTAATAATAAGATTTGAATGATAGAAATTAGAAGTATCTTACTGGAGAAGGGTTCTATCAGTGTTTCTCTGAGGTTTGGGGATGGCAATTTTTTATTTTTTATTTTGAGGACGGTGGGGGGATGGCTATTAAAATAATATATAAAATTAAAGTTTGAATTTTTAAAATATAATTAATTGAAAAATATCTAAAAATAAGATAAACAAACTGAAATTCTGTTAGTGAGTTATTTGTCAAAAGGAAAGAAAATAAAAATGAGAAATGGAAGCCTCCAATGGAGGGGTTTTGTAAATTGAACTTTAATAGTGCGTTGCAAGGAAATCGGGGTCCAGCTGAGGTTGGTTATGTTCTTGTGATACTTTAGGAGCTTTCATTCAAAGGAGGATCACTTTTGCTAGAAATGAAAACTAACAATGAGGTAGAATGGAAAGTGACAATCGTGGGCTGATGCTGGCTTCATTGCAAGGGTGTCGAAAAATTATCTTTGAAGGGGATTCATTGAATGTGATTAATGGTATGAGGAAACCGAATTGGAAACTTGATTCCCTTTTGGAGGAGGCTTTAGGCATTTGCAGGCGCTTTGATACTATTTCGTTTTTTTCGCTGTTACAGGGAACAAAACAAAATAGTGACTCTCTTGGCTAATAGGGGTGTGGACCTATTTCCTATCTCAGCTCTAGAAAGTTCTAACATAGCTGATTGGGTTAACCTTGACAAAGTGTAAGACTATGACAAACCCCCGTGAATATGCATTTGGTTGGGGCTCCCCTTGTCATTATGTTTATATTTATTTGGTTGTAAGTTGTCTAGCTAGGGTTTAGTTGGTGATTGATTTTGTTCTCCTTAGGTGTGTAGCTCTATATGTGGTGTGGTGAATGTGAAAGCTATATGGGCCTTCATCAATTGGTGTGCTAGTTTTGTTGGATTGGGTCCATAGCTCTTGTATGGTTTTCTTCTAGCCTCCTAGGTGTATTTTGGTTTGTTGTTGGTTGATTTGTTGTGGTAGACAAGAGTGTTGGCTTCACCAAGGACCTATTGCACAAAGGTGGTGTCACTAACCATTGATCGTGGAAGATATTTAATTGCCCCAACATTTCTTTGTTGAATTTAGTCAAATGCATTATAGGTTATGAAGGGTTAGTGGATAGTGGCAATCTAGAGGCAACAATCTTGGCTCACTTGAGGGAGAAGCTTTCACAGATTGTTTAATTGTTAGAGGTTAGGGGATGCCTAGAATGTCTTCTAGTGTAGAAGATGTGGACTTGGTGGAGATTGTCTTCCCTCTATGTGTGACAATGGATATTAAGGACAACATTGATGGGTAGGGTTTGTTGGCTATGTAGATAGAGCTTTAGGATGTTATAACGGATATTGCCAACCTCTTAGCCTTTTCACAAGGTCTACTTGAAGTCCCACATGGCTACACGTTAGCATGCTTGGAGGGTGAAAGTTTGATGCAATTTGTAAAGTGAACAGAGATTATAAAAAAGGTGTTCAATTTAAAGGGCTCGAGGCTTTTGTTGGTGATGACAAAGTGAAGGCTAAGATGGTGGTAGTTTCAGGAAACGAGGTTTTCAACAAGGCCTATGACCATTGGAGAGAAGCACTTGGAGGTTTTGGGGTGGTGTGTTGGGGCATTTCTCTCCTTCCCTAGCTTTGGTTGGGTGCTAGATTTTTTAACTCAGGTTTTGTTATTTGTTGTAGTGCTTTGCTTTCTTTCAAGTGTTTTTGCTTGCTTCTCCCCTTTGGGGGTTTCTCATGTAGGTGTTTAGATTATGTTTTTGTATGGTTCTATGCTTTTGCTTGCTTCCTCTGATTTTGGGGAATGTAAAACAACAATAGGAATGGGTTTTAACCTCTCTTTTTTGGGTTGGGGGACTTAATAGGCCCTTCTTTTAGAGCTACATTTACTTTAGATTGTTTTTAATATGTTTGATATGGGGATGCCTTGAAGTCCCCAAGATGTTAGTGAATCCCTGGAAAGATTTAAAAACAACAAAAGGAATGGCCTCAAAACTTTCAAAGAAAAGGGGAATTTGGAGGGAATGTCCACTTCTAGTCCTCAAGTCCCTAGGATGTTCAAAATGTCTTCCAAACCCATAGGACATCCTTGTTGAACATTGGGTTTTGTAGATACTTTATATCCCTATTAGAACATTCTTATCAACATTTGGAATGCAATTTTTGTGATAGAGACATTGGTAGAGTAGGAAACCAATCTACAAATCTATTATTTTCATCCAAAATGGTTGTATTAGGGAGGTTTTGTCCTCTCCATCAAGATTGACATACATTAAATTTTAACTAGAGGTACTTGCTACTAACTAGAGAGAGTGGAAATTAACTTGCAACATGATATGGAAAAGACAACATTTATAGAGGGTAATAATCCCACAAGAACAATTGTCATGGACAATTTGAGGAAGCCCCTATTTTGCACTCTTGCGATAGGGAGGTGTGAAGGCATATCGTGACCTTTGAGTAATAAAGATGTAATATGTAGATTTATGGGTCTATGCCATTCACATAGGTTGCTCAAGGATTGGATAATTAACAGATGGAAAGAAATTAGATTAAGATGGAAATTATGATTGGCTTCCATTTTATGATCATATTTGCAAGCGAAGAAGATAGGGATGTGATTGTACACCACCCATGATTTACGAATAAAGATCGCTTGTTGGAATATTATAATATTGGATTTAGTTCTACTCTAGAACTACCCATGATTGCATCAATATAGATAAAGATTGTGTTCTAGATTACCTCTTAAAGTAGTATGTATTGAAAATGAGAAACAAAGAACACAAGGCTCCAATACACAAATTCGGTCATTCATCTCCAACACTTACATCATTACATTCTATGGCTTTATAAAACCATTCAACTACTAACCACCCACTAACATATAACTAATAACTAACTAAAAACTAAAATATTACATTATTCTATGGCATGCATTAATAATTTCTAACACCCCCCTTTAGTGCTAACATAAGGACTTTATTTTGGTGTTGCAATATCAACAATTGGCTTGTCTCATATTTTCCCCCTTAAATATTTTTTTCTTTTCTTTAGATGTTAGTTTTTATCAATAATGCATCCATTTATAATGCACAAATATAAAATCTATTGCACCCTTATGGCTCCAAAATCATTATTTCTCCTCTTTTAAAAAATACAAAATGACAAAGATAAACTGAATTGGCAGTAACCATTATAATGCCTCTATCTTCAACATCAAATTGCAAACTAAATATAATATTATTTAAAAATGATTTATGGGTTTTGTTCTCCTTTTCATTAGCTTACCAAAATATTTTGAATTTCTAAATTTTGTTGAGAAACAAAAAATATATCGTAGTTTTAGTGAGATTGTGTTAAATTGCCATTTAAAATTAGAATAATGCACCGACAATAGAATGATGCCTAATGAGAACACGATTCCTCCTTTGGACAACCTGACTATCCATGTAAGAGCATCATATTGTATCCATATCAATCTTGAAACAAATTAAATCTCATAATTGAAAGATTAAAAACTTTTTTCTCAACCACCTTAACCTCTTGCATTTTTTTGCAACACCTTAGTTTTTTACAACTATGAATGTATAATTTATTTATTTATTTTTGATATGAAACTAACAAAATGGAGTGAAAACTATGAAAATAGTGAACAAGATGGAGGGAGGAGAGAAACCAAATGAAGGAACAAGGTGGAGAAAGAAGAGAATCCAAATGCAAATGGATGATGAATGTTGAGAGATGTGTGTGTGGTCTGCATTGTGCCTCTATTGATAAAATGTAAGAATGAAATGTAGATGGATGATGAAGCAAATAGATTAGCACATAGTCTACACTGCTTCTTTGTTGACAAAATGCAAGAATGGTGGACAAATAACAATGACTTTTGCACGTGGTCCTCACTGCATCATTACTGAGCATTGCTTTGGAGAAAGAAAAGATAAATGAATGAAAGACAAACAAAGAAGTCCATAAAACCTACTTTCATACCATATTGAAATTAAGAAAAACAAATGAGAGCAAAAGGCTTCAACACCACAAATTCGTCATTTATCTTCAACATATACAACATTGCATTCTATGGCTTTATAAAAGCATTCAAGTACTAACTACCCAAACCACTAATTACCAATTAACACATACTAATAAGTAACTAAAAGCTATCATCTAATAAATTAACATCACATTATTCTATGTCATGCAATAATAATTTCAAACAAAGACTCTTTGGAAGAATTTATATGTTCTTTTGATGTAAACCACAAATATAACAATAATAACTTATGCACATGTATGCATCAATTCAGATTGTAGAAATCATTGCCTTAAGAATTCAAGCTTAGAATGGTGGATAATTAATGTGATCCAATTTTCTTATGAAAGGTTTCCCTTGAAATGCCACAATCGTTATGAATGTTAGCATAAAAAAAAACTCATTCGAAATGTAGAACATCATTCGAAGTTGACATATATTAAACAAGAAAACTGCTAGAGGCATACAATGGCTTTCAAACCTTTCAAGATCAATATAGCCTTCAAAGCAAACATGACTGTTAGAAGCATTGGATGTCGCCACATCAACACTAGCTTCAAACAAGTCTTATTGTTTTGATTAAAGTAAGCAAGGATTTTGAAAGGGCCCAAACCCTTGTACAAAAGACCAAAGAATAAAGAGCGTGGGAATCTAGGGTCTCGACCCTTAAAAAAGCTACCATAGCCAATGAAAAACAAGCCCAAGATGGCCATACACAATAGAGAAACAAAACAACCAAAAGTGAGGAATACCAACAACTAAGCTACAAAGAACAACAAACAAATGAAAGAGCTAGGACCCACAGGGTCTTGCTTATTAGACAATGCTAGGCCTAGAATAGGGGGGTGTCTCACCCAATGCTCAAACAAGAGTTTGGAGAAGTGATTTAGGAAGACCTTTCTTCCTACTTACAATTGTCTAGGAAACATTAGCATCCAAACTCTTAGCACAAGGGAAAGAAGGGGGAGATTCTCCCATGGAGAGCCCATCAACACAAGAGAAAACCAAAGAATGATGAGGTGAAGTGAGGTCATCCACCAAATGAGTAGTTTGGAGTTGGTTCAAGCCAAGGGAAAATCAAGTTGTGAGGTTAGGGTAGGAGGTTCCTCAATAGGGTTCATGGGACATGTGAGAGTATAACCAAAAGAAAGACTTGTCCACTCCCTGAGAGGAGCCATTCAACGAAGAATCAGGAGCATGAATAGTTAGGTGATCTTCGTTAGCATCCTTCCACAATGTAGCAGAGCCCTTGCGATGCAAGAGAGGACAAGTCGTAGCCAAGTGACCAACAGAGAAGCATTTATGACATCTGAAGGGGAGGCCCTCATAATTAAGAGATTGAGTCCAAGGCCTATCCCCAACCATCAAAAATACATTCCCATGAAAAGGATTGGAGATGTCAATATCCACCAAAATGTGCACAAAAGTAGTGCCCCATGTAAGGATTGTAATTGTTAACTTTCAAGAAGTGACCAATAAAATTGCCAATGGCCTCATAGCATGAAACCTCCCAAAACGGCAGGGGGAGGGAGGTTCAAGAGTCTAACCCACACTAGACACACATTTAGTGGTTCAATAAGAGGGTTAAATGAGGTTGACCGAGGCTTAACTAAGAGAGTTCTTCCCCTAAGCCCACAACTTACCCAAAACCTATTTATTGTCCTCAAAAGAGGCAAAGGAAGCAATGAAAAAACCCTTAGCACATGGGAAGAGCTCAATATTACCACCCACAAGAGGCCTCTAGGAAGCCAATACCCAATTGTGAAGGTCAAGAAGAGAAGGCCAAAGATTGAAGAATCTGCACCCCAAACCCCTACGTTGGTAGAAGTCCTCAATTTCCACCACATCCAGACCATAAACCACCACCAAGGAGGATTTGGTAGAGGATGAGATTTCACCCTCGAAGGATGAACATAAACAACATTGGTCACATGAGCAAAGCTACAACAACCAACAATAGTAGCAGGCCTTGGAAGTGGGGCGCAACCCTCGCTCACGGTCCCAACAACAAAAGGCGATCTAATGGAGACACCATTGACCCCAACATAAGCCATGGGAGCAGAAGGTAAGCCAATGTTGACATTCACGACCCAATCAGAAGCCCTACGCGTATACATGGTAGCCTCAACAATACCCAAATTGGCAACAAGTGCTGAAGGGGGAACACCTCCCAACAACGTGTCATGGGAGACTAAGAGTATAGATAAAAGCTAGCAATTTGAAACTCTTGCATTAGAGGACAAAAGCTGCACAATAGACGAGAGAACAAATGTGAGCGAAACCAAGAGTTATTGTTAAGCCTTTTGTTCGCGAAATAATAACTATGTTTATTCTCATAATTACTTTCAAGTTCTAGTATCTGGAGAACAAACAATAGAAAAAATTATTGAGGGACCTTTAGAATATCAACATCAAACTTGCATCATAATGCAAGGTAAGCTAACAATTGATTTTACATTGGAACAATATATCCAATGTCAATTAATCAATGAGTCCCATAGAACATTATGAAACATACATTTGAAGATGGTCATAATATGTAAGAAACACAATTGGTTGACAACATCAAACTTGCATCATAATGCAAGGTAAGCTAACAATTGATTTTACATTGGAACAATATATCCAATGTCAATTAATCAATGAGTCCCATAGAACATTATGAAACATACATTTGAAGATGGTCATAATATGTAAGAAACACAATTGGTTGATGAAAGTTTGACACCACTCTGTCCTAGACAACATTATGAAAAATATTGAAGAAGAAGAGTCCAAACATCAAAGTGTAAAAAGAATTCAAGGAGAGCTAAACATTTTAAGGAAAAGGAGTTTGAGCTTTTAGTTACTTTCAATCATACATTATATTTCTAATAAAATTAAAAGTAAATGGGGGAAAACAACTAATGAGGCCAATTTTTAAAGGTGAAAAGAGCAAACTTTCTATTTACCTATGTTCTAGGTGTTGAAAAATGTACATTGAAAGGATAATACCATTATATGGAATTACTTTCTTGGAAAATTAAAGGGTTTAACTCAAATAGTGTGTCATTGTATCTTATGTTTGTGATGAAAAGGTTAGTATGTCCTCAATCCATGAAGTCAACTAATTGCATCCATGGATGCATAATACTATCAAGAGGTTTTTGGCCAATTTTTTATTGTATTGTGTTAGGTCCTCATGGGAGATGTTGAGGACTACACATATTGGTATTGGGTGTATCTAGTTTGTTCAATTTATTTTAATTCAATATTAATGTTAGTATTAATTCAATGTATGTAATGCTTTATCTCCTTGATAAAAAATTGTATAGGCACTTATTTTTGAATGTGAGTAATTGGAAACATTTATTTCTCATACCAAGTGGCTTTAATTCTCTTCTTTGTGTTCACTAGGAAAAGGGACAACTTACTTCATTTGCTAAATTATCACTAGCAATGAACTCATTGATTTTTCCTTTGTTTTGAAGTAAAAACATTAGGTGCAATAAATGTAGCATTTATATTTTATTGCAAATTGACTCAATAGACATTTTCTTTCATAATTCAAACTCTAGGAGTATGGAAATATTAGCTAAATAAATTATCTAAGACTTCTTTGATATCATTGGCCTTTGCTCGTAATGTTGGATATAGGTATGACGCCCTGTAAGTCACAACAAAAAGTTGAAACATGGTTACAAAAACAATAATTTATCAACTTTTAGGGAAATGGTGGAAGGAGGATAACTATATTCAAGGACATCAAATTAGCATGTGTAACATCATGGGAATGCGTTTTAATAGAAGTAGGAGATTGGAACAATTTTAACAAAATTTGGGCAGATAGTCTTGTTAAGGAACAACATTCACAACTACAAATGCAAGATCTTAATCTAATTTATTAATGAGATGAGGTTTTGCATAAAGAACAAATTTTGAGACAAAAGCAAGATTGTCTGGATAAAAAGTGGAGATAGAAATGTAAAATTCTTTTATGAGTCAACATTGATCCATCATAACATAAATTGAACAATAAGTATTCAAAAAATAGATGGAATGATTACTAATGACCCTCATGAAATAATGAATACAATGGAGAGCTTTTTTGCTAACATTTTAACTAAGCTTGTGCTTGATAGTTAGCATAAACTAGTGCTTTGGAGGGATGCGTCCCTTTTCCTAGTACCCTTGTACCCTATAGTGGACGTGTTGGGGACATGGGGACGCCTAAGAAACATCCCCTTGTCTCCTTTCCAAAAAAGGGAGTAAGTTTTTGAAACATCTTGTTTTTTTGTAGGGGACGATTAGGGCATGTCTAGGCATCCCTCGATCGTCTTGAGGATGGTTAGTTATTCCCTATGGTCCAACACTATCCCATGTGGTTTAAAAAAAAGCACATTTTAAATTTTAAAAAAGGGATGGGTGCACCCACAAGGAGCCCCCCGCCTCTTTATAAATACAACTAAAATTAATTCACCCCTCAAAACAACCAAAAAGAAAAAAAATCTCATTTAAACATTTGCAAACTTGTGTTGAAGAGAAATAGTGAAAAGATGGGAGAACAACAGTGGAAAGAAGGCAATAGGGTATTAAATCCACTACATTAGAGGTAAGTTCTTCATCATACATTTGTTTTTCAAATTGTTTTGCATTTTTAAAAGTTTT
>VDFB02356847.1:0-19684 GCA_007258455.2 Sequoia sempervirens
AAATATCTTTGCATGATAAAGATGAAGATTGATTATAATGACTCTCTATTCGAATGCATGCACAAGGTTTAATTAAATAAGAATATTTAATTAATCCGCATGTACATGCAAATGAGTTAGAATTGGACGATTGCATGATCTGAAGAAGAGATTACTCGATAAATCCACTCAGACATCAAATCAAGAGTTAACTGAGCGATTAAAATAGATGTCGAGTCGAGTAAAAGTGAACACTTAGATAACTCACATAATTATCTAAAATATAGAAGAATGCGTTAAAATAGAATTAATGAATTAAATAATTTATTTAATTCAAGACTTGATAATTGGAAAATAATTAAATAAATAATATTTATTTAATTAAGTGATGAAGGGATTTTAAATGAATAATTAAATAAATAAAGAATTTATTTAATTGTAGTTGAAATATGATAAAGGTAAATTAAATAAGAATTATTTAATTTAACAAGAAGAATAAGGTTAATTAGTAACATAATTAAATAAAAAGCGTTTATTTAATTAATCAGATAGAATAAAGAAAATATGAATTAATTAAATAATTAACATTATTTAATCATGACCATGAAGAATACGAAATACGAAGAATATGGAAGTCACAGGCCTAAAACCAGATTTCGGTGTCTACACTGACAACTGTTCTAATGCATCCTTCAAATATTCCAACACATTCAAAGACTGTTTTGGGGCATCTGAAGTTTTGTTTCACCAGTCAGGAAGTTTTTCTTTCAACGCATAGACATTTTTCTTTGGCACATCCACCATATCTTTTAGTGCATTGACATGTTGTTTCGGTGGATGTAATTAGTTTTGAAAAATCTCAAAAATCCAAAGTATAATCATTCTTTTATGTGATCTAGGTGCAAAATACACTTGTCAAAGACAAATTGGGAGACAAACATATGCTAGTCAAAGACAAAATTCACAAAAATTACTAATGGTGTTTGTAGGGTTTTAATTTCAATTTATTTTTCTTTTCCTTTGGTTAAAATAGATAATCTAGATTAATTAATCAACTAGTTTGAACCCCATGTTTACTGTGTTTCGAAAGAAATGGACCTATGCTCTCCCCTTAACTAGGTGATCAGAGTGCTAGACTTGCTATCCTGCTTTATTAAATCCTTTGGAAGGCCTACTGTAGTGGGAAAAAGTACTCACCCTATGGGAATGACCTAAGTGGGAACAACCAAAGCTAGGTTTTCCAACCCACTATAATCATAAGTGAATATGGGGAAACCCACTTTCAATAGAAGTGTGCAAGATAACCATCCCAAAAATCTTTGTTCTAAATATTGGGAAGTCTCTTGAGGGAGTTTATCATTTTTTGCTTTGAATGGATACCCTATCTATGAACTTTAAGTTAGTATTTCATTATGTCAGTTTTTGAAAAAAATTTATATCATGGTGAAAGGGGAGGGGATAATCTACTCCCAAGACACTCACCATATAACTATCAGAGGCCCTAGCCAAAAGTGGAGGATTCAACTTTTGTTAAGACTCGGGAAAGGAAAAAAACACGGCTACCCTCTAGGGGGTGATAGGGTTGTGTGAGCTGACATAGTTGCAAGTTGTGGGCTGTGATATTTTAAGTGACCTACTTGAGACAAAAAAGTTCTTATACTATTTGTTTTTGTGTCAAAACCTATGGAAATTGAAAGAATTAGACCAGATTCTAGAACACTCACTACATGTTTAATACGTAGAATCTAAAACAATTGTTTACAATTTGGATTTTGTGTGTGAAGTTATTTTTTAAAGGTATCATCTAATTAGATCGCAAATTCCAAGATTTTCAAGAAAAAAGCATATTCAAAATACTCACTAATTAGAAAATTACAACTTGGAGTTAGTCTTTTTTTACTAAGAAAAACCAGAACAAACAGACAAAATTGTGAACATATTGACAACTTCCGGTTTAGCGCATACACAGTCTATTTTAGTGTACTCACCTAGTCTTTTAGCTTATTTGTTGTCCAAAGAGCACATACAATCACTGTTTTAGCGCATTTTCTTTATCTTACAGTGCATCTGCATAACTTTGTCACCATAATTTACCAGTATCTTGGCGCATCCACAGTCTATTTTAGCACATATACCATGTCTGACAACGTATTCACCATATCTTTTAGCACATACACAGACTATTTTAGTGCATCTACCCTTTGTTATAGCACATCCACAAAACAAGAAAATAGAAGCTATTTGAAAACCCTATTAGACTATTGATATCAGAACTAGAGTTTTTGTCAAAATAGAAACATTTTCACAGCCTAGATAGTGTCTTAAACTTGGAAAAATAGGACCTTAAAAGTCAAACTTTATCAAATTAAACCAAGATCTTGCAACCATAAAGTGTCTAAATCATCAAACACAAATTCTAGATTATTACGTTAAGTTTCATTATCAAGATTTTATAATCCTACAATCATGAAATGAAACACAATAATCATATTTTTAACTTGGTCTCATCAATAGGATATACCATTTTATTTGACTTAAGTTAATACTATTGACAATCATCCAAACAAAAAGATCAAAGTTTAGTAAAAATAACAACACTTGTATGCCAATTTTGACAAGATTACAAAGACATAAACTTAGAGAAAAAGAAATTGAAATACCAAATATTATGACTGAAAAAAATCCCTTTCACAGATTCCACTAAAATGACACTAATGAAATAACTCAAGAGGATATTCAAACTGCACAACAAGATCCTAATTTCCATAAATTTATGGAAATTTTTTTGGAACAAGATATGGAAAAATACCTTTTGATGCTAGCTAAATTAGGTGCAAAACTTCCCAAGGAATTTGACATTAATTGACTAAAAGAAGCACCTAGAGTAGCTGAAAATGAACCACAAAAATACACAAAACACAAATCAAGTTAATATCCTAACACATGAAATGAAAAAATTGGAACAATAACTTCAAGATATGCAAAAAGGAACCATGAAAAGGTACTCATTACATGACATTTTTCCTTATCTTTTTGATCCAATTTTTGACATGATACCATTTCCTAGACATTGCAAATTTCCAAAATACAAGTACAATGGTAAAATGGATCCATTTGATCATGTGAGGGAATTTAGAGCCGTGAGTTTAGAATTTTCATAAGAGGAAACTTATCTAATGAGATTATTTCCAAGGAGTTTAGGAGGTCAATGCATGGAATGGTTTTCTAAACTACAACTAAGAATTCGATCTTTTGAGGAACTAGTCAACAGGTTTATCTCACAAATTTCCTTCAATATTCAACATGAGGTAACAATAAAAGACCTTTGCAACATGAAACAAAATAAAGGTGAAAAATTAATCTCATTTCTATAATGATGGTGAAGGTTGTTTGCTAGATTTCCTTGTTCTATACCTGAAGAAGAAAATATGGAACTATTCAGGCTAATTGATGACATGAGCATAGGCTTGAACTACAATGTCCACCTACATTTGAGAAACTGATTGAAAATGGGCTCAAGGTCGAAGAAGCTTTGGTCAAAAGAGGGGTTATAAAACATTACAATGAAGGATCAAACAATACAAACTCCTGAAATCACTATGGCAACAATGATAAACCTAAGTTTTGGCAAAAGAATAGAAATACTGGAAACAATGATGCTACAAATGACACACAAAATGTGGAACTAGTATCTAATTTGATGGAAACTACTACAAAGACCAATCAAAATAATGACCAAAAAATCAATCAAAGTGTCAATCAAAAATAACAATTTGAACAATGGAGAATCTAAACCACAATCATATCAAAGACCATCAAATTGACAAAGATTCACACCATTGGGACAAACACTAGAATTGGCAATGAGAGAACTTATTGCAAATGAACTTATCACCTTACTTGAAGCAAGAAATTGGGAACCAAAAGTAAAACCATCTTGGTGGAATGATGTTGACTATTGTAACCTTCATGAAAAAAGGACATAAAAAAAATGATTATATGTAGTTGAAACATCTAGTACAAGATTTGATTGACAACAAGAAAGTGTTCATACACTAATACATTTGACTGCAAAATACGATGAAACTGTCCAACGAAATATGTAAAATACGATGTTCATCAGGTGCTTGTAAAATTTGATGTGTAATTTCCAATTTTTTGAAAGTTTATCCCCGACATTCGTTAAAATTGCAACAAACCTGGGGTTCGTCAAAATGTCGGTTATCATTTTCATCGAATTTTCGACAAACATGAAAAATTTAAAAAAATCAAATTGTGGCCAACATAAATAAAAGTGAGTTCACACCTGATTTATTGCGAAAATGTTTTGCTCTACTTGAGACAGTTTGTGGAGAACTAAGGACGATTTTCTTTGAAAAATAAAAAAAAATCAAGAAGATATCGCCAGGTTGAGGGTAGTCATTGTCTTTTTGCAGAATTCAGTTGTGAAGTCATATTTGTAGTTCTAGGTTTGAAAATTATATTTTAAAGCAACATCTCATCAGATTTCATTTTTAGAGGTTAAGGGTTTTGAGAATTTCATGTCCAGATTTTGTTGTGTGGAATCACCATAAGATCACAACCGAGGAATAGATTCTTGTGATTGTAATTATGTGATCCATAACTGTATTGGTCATGTGGCACAGTTGTGCTATAACAAATACATGATGCATTCATGTGTGACCTAAGTTTAATGTGGTTCTTTTGTGATAGAAATGGAGGCACTCATATAATGTAGTTAATTTAGGTTGTATAATGTAGGTGTCAATCATCATTGGGTGCATTCAGGTTGTCTCAAGTTTAACAAGTTACCTCTTGCTGCAATAAAGATCCTAGAACTCTAGTTGATATGCAGAGTGGTTGTGTTATATCAATTATGTAGTGCATTCAAGCACAACCCATGATTAATGGGATATTTTAGAGAGTGATCAAGATTTTCTAAACCTTATGAATGTTACTTGACATATATTTGCATAATCTCAAATTCCTTCAGAGGCTTTTGAAGTATCAATGTATCCTATATAGGGTTTAGAATGATTTTTTTTAATTAAAAAAATAAATAAATGATGTATTTCCCTGTAATTAGATAATGTGGAGATCTCCTAAATCTGCCCCAACACACTGTCTTCTTTGGCACTATATTCATTACTCTAACTACTAGGTTTTTGCATGTGACATCTTTAATATCTTCATGACCGTGGTTTTTAAATAGATCTCAGTCTTTGTTTTAATTCTTTTCATAGTAACCCTTGAGTTCCATAATCCACCTTCAATCTCTTCTAAGAATGCCGTCTTAAGCTAGACTGCATAGTATGCATATAAAGCAAGTCCTTCATACCTGCCATTGTTCCAAACCACCACTCATTGCCTTGCTTAAAATGTTGCCTCCATAAGAACAATAGCATGTTTTAAAATCATGGTTGCCAGTGATTGACCATTAAGGTCACCACTTTCATGAAGATACAATGAGATTTTTGTCTTCAAACTCAAGGCATTATGCAAGATAATATTGTGAATTGTTTGTTGTTGTACAATTTGATTTTCTTGCACATTTTCTTGCTTTGCTAACTTCCTTTAAGATTGGGTATTGCACCCTGCGGCTGCAATCTCAAATAGCTCACACTATCACTTGAAGATTCCTTTCATGAGCATCCTTCTACTAAAATCCAAACTATGCCTATGGTACGCCTACTTACTATAGGGGGATCATTGTTTTCCTTAATTGTAGTTCTTAAGATCCTTCAACCTTATTGACACTTCCCTGGGTCCACAAGGTATTGATGCTATTTCTCCATCTTTGGTGAGTCCTCAAAACACTGCTCAAACATGCAATCCACTACCTCCATTATACAATATTAATGGCTGGGAAACATTGAACCTATGATTACCACTATTACTTCATTTGGACAGTCATTCCCTGATTGCATTTGCCTTGTCTAACACTACCAAAAGCATTTGAAAAACCCTTAAGGTCAGCAAGGGGGTAAGGAAACTCACTATTAAAATCTCGACTTTACTATGCAAGGTTTGAGCTTTATTATCTTGTCACTGCTTAGCCTATTTTTGACTCTCACATCTCAAGTGAATGTCATTCTTCTTACCGTAGATTGTATTTACAAATGTTACTAAGCTACATAGTGTGCTTGCTATTGGCTACAATCTTTAGATTGCAAGATTTTATTATTACCTACAATGTCTCAATCTTTCTGGTATTGCAACCTCACTAATCCGCTATAGTTATTGTTTATGTTTCTATAGAGGCCTAGGGTTTGTACCCTAATCATGCTCTTACCAATGATTCTATTGTTTTTTATTAGGGCTCTCTCAATGTTGAGGGCCCTAGGGATAAGCTCGTCATAAGAAGTGACACATTGCATCTTTAACTAAAAGGATAAATCCATATTGACATTAGCAATGATGATTCTGACTCGTTGCTCCTTAGGAATGGGTCACTTGCTCTTACTAGCTCACTACCTCCATTATTGTAGGAATTTTGTGATCAAGTTCAATATTTTGATTTTAGGAGTTTTAACAGTTGGAAATCATAATAAAATCAGAATTTAAAAAGTTTTGGAATTAGCATTGTAAAGTATTTTTTGGGGTCATTAACTTCAGACTATCTTCTCTTTTGTAGGAGTGGTTGCATGCCAAATTTTTTTGGTGTAAAATATCAAAATTATTAGATTATGTTACCTGTTTATGAATAAAAATTATTGGAGTGTGAGTTTGATATTTTTTGAAAATCTAAATAGTCAAGCTTGGTAAAGAAAAATCATGTCAGATAATATTAGTCTAGAACAAAATGAAGAGACACTTGATAGATTGTGGGCTAGATTGAAAAGAAAGGGTGATGGGAAATGTTATTTTCCTTGCAATAAGTACAAGGGCTTAAAGACAAAGATGACTTTTTAATCACAGCGGTTGAGAAACATTAGCAGCAGGCAACATGGTCACATTGAAGGGCAGAGATTATAGATCCCGATGGTAAGTTGTTCATTATATGTTGCTGTGATTAGATTTGTAAATGTTTATATATTGTTTTAACATTATATATATATATATATATATATATATATATATATATATATATATATATATATATATATATATATATATATATATATATATATATATACTCTCTCCTATATCATGATCATGAGTCATGGTTTATTTATTGTCTATCATTATTACATAAAAGTTGAGGGCCTAGGGCAAATGATATGGATTATCACGGCCCGGAGAATGTGGTTTTGCAAGCGGATGAACATGGAGCTATGAATATCGAAGATGAAGTTAATGATCCTATGGAAGAAGATGATCATGCGCCAAAAAACATAATTGAAGATGATGGTACGAATACATTGATCCATTCCACATTTAATGGCAGAGCTAATCATGATGATCAAGATGACTTTGATGATGTTCATGATTTACCTGTACTTGACAAGGCATATGAGCCCCTTTATGAAGGCTCTAAAACAACTCTTCTCTCTGCTATATTGTTGCTATTGAATTTGAAGGTTATGAATGGTTTATCAAACATATCAATCTCACAGATGTTAAGGTATGTCATATATGTCATCTTTTTTCATCTATTTTAAATGTTGTTAGTTCATCACTAGTAAATAAATGATGAAATATGTAACATTAATATTCTTTATATGAACAAATTATTTTTTGTTGTAGATTGATTGGTGAATTTTTGTTACCATCATCAAATATTTTACCTCACTCATACTGATATTTATGTGCCATTATGAAAGATATCATAATGAAGTATCAAGCAATAGTAGCATGTCCCAATGATCATATTATATATCATAAATAATATGAATTTGCAATAGAATTCCTAGAATGTCATATCAGTAGATATCAAACAAATCAACTAACAAAAAAGGTGCCTCACAAGGTTCTTCGTTATATTCCCATTATTCCACATATGCAACGATTATTTAGGTGCGAAAGCTTAGGACAATTGATGGATTACCATGCATGGAATAGAAGTGGAGATGACATTATTCAAATGCCTACAGATGGTTTTGCATTTAGGGACATGGAGGAAAAATGGCCACACTTTAAAGAAGAACCTTGTAATCTCAGGCTTTCATTGGGAGCGGACGGTGTCAATCCATTTGGAGAGCTGAGATCTATTTACTCAGTGTGGCCTATTTTTGTTATCAACAATAACATTCCTCCATGGATGTCAATAAGAGGGAGCACATAATGTTATCAATGATTGTTCCAGGTATTTGTTTACATCAATTTTCTTTAACGTAGTAGCATCTCATTTGTCTTATTTGTTGCATAATGACTTATATTTTTTTCATTCAATATTCATGTACATTAATTTATATATATTACAGTAAAATGGTTATAATAATTATGTAATGTTTATGTTCATTCAACTAGGTAAGTACCAAGTTATAGATATGAATGTATATATCGAGCCTCTTATCGACGAGTTACTAAAGTTATGGAATGGAATCACTATGTATGATGTCTCTAGACCAATAGGACAAAGATAATTTCAATTCCATGCAATGCTTGTATGGACAATTCATGATGCCCCAGGGCTAACACATTTTTGTGGTATGTTATAACGTTCGACTGCACTTTAACAATATTTAATTTGATGAAGTAGATATCATGAATGTTTTTAAAATAATCTATTCATTATATATAATTATAAAAATTGAGATATTTAATCCATTTATATATCATCTTGCAGGTCTTCAAACAAAGGGAAAATTTGCATGTCCAATTTGTGGTCCAAAGATGAAATCTCGTCATTCAACAAGTTTAGGAAAGAAGGTGTTTGATGAGTATAGGCACTTCATATAAATCATAAGTACCAAACTACTGAAAAACATCTTTTTAATGGAAAAGAGGAGACTACATTTAAACCACGAAGAATGTCACCTCACCTATGGAAGTTGGAATATAATAGAATTAATCGTCAAGGTTATACATTAGATCAAATCTTTTATTTATCCTATATAATATGTTTTGAATTTATATTTTTATATTGTGTTGTGTTTACTCATGTTGTAATTGACAATGTTGATTGTCATTGTTAATTTGTTTAACTTATATGTTTCATGAAGGTCATTAAGGCATTAATGGCCAACTTCCACAGGGACTGAAAAGTTATCCCATACAATTTAGTAGGTTGCCCTACTATGAGCAGCTACAAATTGTGCATTTGTTTGATACAATGCATATCAGAAAGAATATAACAGAAACGTTATGGAAAATATTGGATGGAAGGCATGATAAAGAAAAAATTGTCAAAATTTGTAATTACATTCAGGAAGCCAATTATGCAATGAAAAATGTCATTCAATTAAATAGTGATGGAGACCAAATTAATATAAGTGCCCTTCCTTGGTTATTAACAAAGCAGCAAAGCAATGCTATAAAAAAAGTCATACAAAAAATTCAATTTCCCACAGGATTTGCTACGAATATAAACAAATATAATAACAAAGAAAGGTGAATTTGAATTCGGGGATGAAAAGCATGATTGGCATACCTTCATTAAGGTAATTATTGGTATATTATATACACTTGTATAATACGTGTACTTTTCAACGTATTGTGTTTACTACTTTTTTGGAAAATATTAATGAAAAGATCATTTTATAATTGTTGTAGTCGTTCTACCTCTATCTCTGGAGACAACTTTGACAACCATTATCCAAACCGAGTTATATGATCTTGGAAAATACATGGTAGAAATGTGAATTTGTTCAATTAGATTTGTATACATCTTATAATTGCCATTTGTTTTACACTTGTTATGTAATACTATATTTTGTTAAAAATATCATTAATATATTTGCACCTTGAATCACTTGCAAATGGCTATCATCCAAAGAAATCCATAAAGAAGATATAAATTATTGGAAGAGAAAAATTCCTGGATCTAATATGCAATGCAAAAGTGTCTACCTTCAACATTTTTTCAATGCACAAGAACACTACCTCCTTACACCAAGTGAGGGAGATTGAATTGTGTGGACCTGTACACACAAGGTCAATGTGGATGGTTGAGAGCACTTGAAATTTTTGAAGGCTTTGGTTAGACAAAGATAACATCTTGAGGGTTCTATGGTGGAGGGATATATGGTATACAAAACCATAGTGTACATTAGTGAATATCTACCTAAGTTTGTAGCAAAGATCCATTTAAGATCACATTTGAATCCCAACTCCGTGCTTTCAATTTCAAGGGGAGTACCTATTGGGGAAAGGTAGATTGAAGAAAGTGAGGAGTAATTATAAGATGGTCGTGGAATTAATTGGAATGCATTTTTTATGTATATTATTACTTATTTAATTTTAATCTTCAATATACATCAATTATAAATTAGACTATATCTTGTGGTATTTTAACTAATTATATGTATTTGTGAATTTTAATTTATTTTTGAGTACAGGTTGTAGTCGAGAGTGGATACACTACATTTGTATAATAACAATATTGATTGGATAGCGGTATGGTTAGATGATGTCAACAATACGGTGGCCTTGATGCTGGGAAGGTGTGGCTTCATTGGTTAAAAGAAGCTCATCGTAATGGATCATAACCAAATATATTATCACCATATTGACTAGTATTACAGTATATTGATATATATATATATCTTGAGAATTGTTTTCTTTACATGACCGGCCAAAATAAATATGTTTATCAACTAACTATTGCAATAATTTTATGGCCCACATATTGTAGGTGAAACACCACAAGGCTATGTGAATTACCGTGGTTTGTATTTAGGAATCAAAATGTTGGATGACATGAACAAAGCTTTGTGATTAATTTATAGCTACTTGATCTTTCACGTGACTAATGTTTCATCTAGAAGCGACATACATCTAAAAGTCTCAAAAAATCGATATTATGGGATTTTGGATGATATACTTGAGTGTGACTTTAAGTCCTTTTGATTAATTTTTTTCATCGTCCTATGGTACAAGCTACGATTGAATGAAAATTATCTTGAGAGAATTGTTATTGAACATGATAATGGATTTACCATGGTTAATAAAAGGTCAATTGAGCGAGCTAGAAATGAGGCCTATGTTCTTCCAAGCCAATGTGAGCAGACATTTTACTCAGAGGCTCTAGGTAAACTAGGTTGGTCATTTGTTGTTAGACATGATCGAGAAGGCTGAGTAAAGTATAATGTGGTGGAAGAAAGATGCGAAGAACTAGAAGATGTAGATGATGATCCGGGATGGAGCGGTTAGTTGATGATGTCCTGACGAAGATAATAAAGAGAACTAGATTTGATGATGATGTGGGTTAATGTTCATGAAGATGACATCCATGTGGATGATGACATTATCCGAAACTAATATCGATATTGATGATGATGATGATATGATGACCAATCCTTACAATGTCGAGATCTAGATCGGATGATACAGACAAAGAATTGGATGAAGAAGAAGATCAATGACATTGAAATGTAGAAGTTATACGATTATATTATCTATTTGATATTAATTTCTTGATAGAATTATATTTGACTTATGTGGTTACATAATTAATTCATGATGTTTTTAATTTTTATGCCATTACATGATTAATTTAATGATGTACTTTTTAATGTTTGAAAGGTCAAAAAATTAAAACATTTCAATAGTGATGTTAAAAACCTTGAAATTAGTTTGTTTTATGTTTCATGTGATCATAAAAGATTAAAAATTCAGTTGTAGAGGTGGTTGTTCAGTGGTTGACGTGTATGTTGGTTCTTTTTACAATGTAACCAGGTTTGTCTTCTAATATACCTATGTGAATTACTTAATTCAGAAGCGACTCAAAGGACTGGACCAAGCGTGAGGACTTTAAAGTCTCATACACCGAGGGCTCTACAAGACCCAGGAGGGCGATCCACCCATGTGTTTTTGCAACCTCTACACCATTATTGTAAAACCAACAACATTAACAATAGCAGATGATCTCACTTAATAGCTCAACACGATAAGATAATATCAACTAGAATTGGTTGTTCATAGACAATATCAACTATCTAGAGCGTGAGATAACTAAACATAATCCATTGTATAAGATAGTCAATGATTTGCAATTTGTAGTAAGCTCTAGGAAAAGAAAAACAAATACTAAACTACACGAATAATTACAACTTAGATCAGTGCCATATATCCATTGCAGGAGTCAAATTCATAAGCATCTAGAGGTTTATAAAAAATTTAATACATCACATATAAGATCCCTGACAATATTGCATTACTATTTCATCAATATGCATTCTAACCCAGGACTACTTATGAAATATTTATACAACACATATCTGCCTATAATCCCATTCAAGCATTTTGATTAATTCCTTGAATTAAAGCTAAAATAGAATCATACACACCACAACAGTGAGATGGATAAAACAACCCTTAGTTATTTCATTGAAAGTTCAGATATGCATGTACAATGGAGAGACATGAGCTCAAATTTTAATTTCAACTCAAATGCTAGTACTGTTATACAACATTAAATCTCTATGAACTCAAAACCTGTTACATAATGACTCAAAACCTAAATTGCATTTATCTAAAACCATCGAACTTTACAATTCGCTCTGCAACTTCACCTAGACTTGATAAAAATCATCTAACTTGCTAACCCGTACTTCTAGCCTTGAAATCCTTCTTATAGAAAATGAAGGAGCAAACAAGCACCGGGCCAGAAAGTACACCTGTCAGCAGTCAATTGGAGCCCTGGTGATATTCCAAAATTTGTTACAACAACCACCACCTTGAAAAATATTCTTGTTCAAAAATTGTTACAATAACAATCATCCTGGAGCATATTCTCATTCATCATGTCGACGGAAGAAGGTTGATGTAATAACAAAAAACCACATGAAACCCACACCAAGAAAGTCATCCATACAAAACTAGAAACATTGTAACTGCAACATCTAATTTGCCACCTATTGATAGCCCACTCTTTTTACTCATCATCATTCAAATACTTAGCCACCCACCTCTGGTGTTCTTTGTTAGTTGGCCAGTCAAAATTAATCACCTCTTTTACCTTTGTACTATAAGGCAAATACTTTACCACTACCTAATTAGCATCTCCTTCAAAAGATTCCAAAAATGAGCTAGTACCAATAATCTTATCCATACAATTTACCAACAAATTATAATCTGAGTCCTGAGAAATTATTTTAATTTGATTATTGATGGCTTTACTTACTTGATCCTACCATTGTTGGAGTGTTCTGATTTCCCCCTGCTCATCAGTTATATCAGGTAACAATGTGTTACCCCAATCATTGAAGTTCTTTACCAATTCCCTAATCTTCCTACTTAAAGATCATCTAGTAAGGTTTGAAAATCTTGCAATGATTTAACTAATATATAAGTAGGCTTCAATGATTGGGGCCTATTATTTACATCAAACCTTGAGGCTTTATTCATAACATCTAGATTATTTTCCCTAGGGATCCAATTTTGAATTATTGGAATCACTATCCCCTGATCCATATCAATATTATTTATTGCTTCAAATAGCAAAGAATACAAATAATGTATAGAAGGCAGTTTATTATCCACCTTTTCATTTAAATGCTCCAAAATAAGAGTAACAATTTCTTTTTCTTTTGAAAGAAAACCCTCCTCTTTTACCCTTAGTGATGTTTGTAATTGATCAATTTTCTGCATGAGCTGCCTCTTTGTTGGATCAACATAGCACTCTATTTCTTCATCAACTTGTTCTAGATGAGGGGTAAGAGCAAGATTTTGAATGGGAGACCCTGGTGTAGAAACATTTAGAGAAGCAGGAGGAGGCATTGACCCTACTTTGGGAGGTGATGTGCTGGTTCTTGGAGCATTGGATGTTTCCCTAGTATGTCTATACTTGAACCTTTCTACTTTAGTTTGCAGCTCAACATTCCTTTGTTGCATTTTACTATATTCTTTAATTAAAATGTTATACTTCTCCATTAGACTCTTTCTTTCAGTCTCCTCCCTTTCAGTAGTCTTTTGGGCCAACTTGGCCGCATTCACAATTAAACTAGTGGCTTCAGTTGTTGTAGTCTTTGAAGCCCTCTTTATTATTAATCCTCCTTTGAAATTTGGATTAATATCAGCAATGTCTGGCTTTCTTCCTTGTGGAGCCAATGCCCAAATTGCCAAGGTCTCATATTCTTCACTGAAGGAAGAGTTTTGTAATGCTTCCTTAACTTCTTCTTCAGAATCCTGAAAATGATTCTTAGACTTTATAATAGTATTGAAAGCCACTGCATCTGTGATATCCCATTTAGGAAAAATCAAAACACCAACCTGATTCACTAGTTGTCTTCTTTCTTCAGGAGTGATATTTTTGAACTCTTCCATTAGTTTAGCTTTCACTTCTTCGTCATTCTCCTGATCTAACATGTCAGGACTTAGTTCTCTTCTCTCCTTGCATTTATTTTGATATTCCTCAAATTTCATCCTCCATGCCAATTGCAAGAATACATGAGTGTTTACAAATGCATTGTCATCTAAGAACTCCTTGCAAGCCTCCATTCTTGCATCCTGCACACTCTTACCCTTCATATCCAAATCAGATAGAACCAATTTAGCTGACCTAGGAGGGGATGGCATACCAACCTTCATGTCTTGATCAATAACAATAATTTCATCTATGAGATCCTCAGGTAGGTGATCAGTTCTTTGCCTCTTAGGGCTTAGCTCAGGTGGTGGTGATGGGGGACTGTGCTCTGGTGAATATCCTAATTCAATGATTTTGACAACCCCAGGTACTTTGAATTTTGTGTCTGGTCATGAAGGCACCTTCATTATTTTCTTCCCTTTTCTGTCTACTTCCTCATCATTGCTAGTATCCATTTTCTTCCTATAGATGGGCCACCTTTCTATAGGCTGATATATTGGCCTTATTTCAATTGACATATCACTTTGTTCTTGCATATCCAGACTTAGCCTTAAATTTATCTTTTTAGTTGTCAAGGTGTCCGTTATCTCCTTAAAATTTTTCATTAAAAAATTAATTCTCTTGTGGTATGGAGTGAATTCCATCAATGGATCATACGTCAGATCCATTTCATGCAGAATATCCTATAGCTTACTATAAGCTATCCACTTTTCCTTGTTCAATTCTTATCTATTTAAATCAAATTCATTCCTGATCAGGTCCTTAGGGAAATTAAACTCATGTGCAAATTTTCCACCTTTTATTCTTTGTTTGAAAAGAGCAAAGAAACCTTTAGGATCATATTGTCGCCTTGGACCAAATCTCAAATGGTAATCAACAAATAATTTTTTAAAATGTGTCCAACCTCCCTTTGAAAATGTAAAGTCAGACACTATTGTATAATCAGAGAATAATGTTCCCTTCCCCTTTCTAGTTAGGTTATCTTCATGAATATGCCCCATCTACCACATAACTTCTGCAAACCCTAGTCTTGGTGGCACATTGTATGGTAGTATGTGAGGGGTTCCTTGAAATCCATATATTCTCAAGACAGTGCTAACTAGATATGGGATAATCTCACCCCAGTTATGTAAAATCCTCAATTCTAGTTTCATCACCTTCGGCCTAAGGAAATCATGCACTTCCTCAAGGATCCTAGGTATATTTACCATCAATCTAGCCCTCAATCTTGTAGCAAAACAATTATCAAATTGCACATAACTGGTGCTTTCCTTATTACAGGACAAATCTGCAGCCCATATCTATACTGGCAATCTTTCTCCATTAACTAATTATCTTAAGTTCATCTTCTCAGCAAAGAAATTGACATTCCTAAATAAGAACATATGCATCAACATGGAATACCAAAAGAATTGAGTACCAGTATCACCATTCTATAGCTTCGACAGTCCTTCATCTATCCTCTCCACCAAAAAAGAATCAAAGTCATATGTTACAAAGAAGTTAGGGTGTTGTATTTGCACCCCCATGAACATGTATGCAATCGACATTACTGCACCAGGGCTGAAACCCAAAATCTGACATAGTGAATAGAAAGTAGCCAGGAAAGGCTTTCCAAAACAATTCAATTTGAAGGGTTCCTAGTCACTAGGGCTGATGTGAAATTATGAACCCCCTACCTTAACTAGATGAGGTGGAAGTAGCTTAACCCTAAAAAGAGATTTCAATTTTTTATACTCCTGCTTCATTTCTTCAAGATTAATAGGAGCCAAGTCATCACTTGACTCAGTCAAATCAAAAGTCTATTGGATAACATCTCTGTTAATTTTTAATAAAACCCCTCCATCATTATCTCTGATTACCCGTGTGATAGGGTCATATCTTTTGGCGACTGCTCTAAGTAAGTCCACATCAGGGAACACATTTGGAACAACCAACTTTCCCATGTCATACCTCCATCCATTTGAAAAAGGATGAGGCAAATTCCTCTGTCCATACCATAATTTGAATATTTCTAAGCTTTTGAGTGGAACCCTAGCATCAACAATGTTGGAATTATTACACACCAACCCCTCCCCTAGGATTTTTCCTCGCATCAACACCAAACCTTTCTTTCTCTCATTTGTTGATAATGGAAATTGATCTAGGAAATCATCGTACAAGTTTCTTTTCAAATACTCAATGTGGCCAGAGTGCTGCTTGGTTGGCGCCATTTTAGACAAACTAGGGCCTCACTACAATGTTACACTTCATGTGGCTATGACTAAGCAGAGATAGGAAATTACAAAGTAAAAATACTACAATTCCTCATAATTTATGATTAAATAATAGCCCTAACAAAATATTTTAATGAACTCAATGACAAGCATAACAGACCCCCCCTTCTCAAATTTAGGTGCAGAATGACTGGGAAACAGAGAAAATAACTCACAGCTTTTTTCGCACAAACTCTAATTTTTGGTTGCAATTGCTTGCAATTTCACCTTTGGCTCTGAAACTGTTTTCACGAAATACTTGGATGCTTTGTGATAGAAATGAGATGAGTAAATTGTTTTTATGTCAATCAAATCCTTCCAGTAGATGTCTCATCTACCATTAAAGCCCACTCGCGGGCTGCACGAAGGGCTCCAACCATAATTTAATACATATTTAAATTTGAGTTGTTGATCCTTCAGTTTGATCAAATCATCAACAACCATCTTCAAAATAGACTGATGAAGGAATGCCATGTGGTGGTTGCCCGCGATATCGTAATTCTTTGATTTACCATCACGGGATGCCGGGCACCATCGATCTTTTTACCATAAATCTTGCTCCTTCAAAAATGGTCATTGTCCTTTCCTTTAACTGTTGAGCAGCTTTTCCCTTAAAATCATAACATCTGCATTGAAATAAAACATGTGCATCTTACAAGCGTATTAGTAATCCACTCTGTAATACATTTAAAATCAGCGAACACTTTCTTCACTCCTTAGGCTTCATTGGATGAGACATGTGGCAGGCACCCATGACATCGCGATCCCAAAATTCCTAATCGTGGGATGGTGGGCACCATCAATCTTGAAGAGACAACTCATCAACGATCACATAGATTTCATCCTTTAGGAAGGGCACGTGGCATCCACCTGTGATATCGTGATCCCTATAATCCCTGATCGTGGGATAGCGGACGCTGTTGATCTCGTTCCTTTAACACAGTCACCAGTCATGTCGTTAACCTTCGAGAAGTTTTTCCAGTGATATTATAACATATCCGTCGATTTAGAACATGTGCATCTAGAGAACACTTTAGTAGTCTGCCCCTTAATACATTTAAAGCTGGCTAGTGTTTCCTTTACTCTTTAGGCTTCATCGGATGAGACACATGGTGCTCGCCTGTGATTTCGCAATCAACCCAAGCACCATCGCGGGATGGCGGGGAATGGATCAAATCAAATGGTAGTTGGTCAGCGATAGCTCAAATTTGATCCCCCAAATAGGACACATGGCACCTGCCCGTGATTTCATGATCCTTCAATTCCCGATCATGGGATGGCAAACACCATTGATATCTATAGGAAATAGATCAACGACAACACTAAATCAACCCTTGCAAAATAAAAGATTCATTAAAAGGAGAAGTGAACATTACTAGGCGGACGACAAATTAAAAAAATATATTTATAGAAGAAAAATAAAATAGATTTACAATTTGTTTTATAATTTCACTTTTAACTTTAAATGTATGTTCACTCATTAAGTTGTATTTTTTTTACAATCACATTTTATTTTAGATGTTTGTTTATAAAATATAAAGATGCATTAAAAATATATTAGAAATATTTTTTCTTTATATTATATAGCATTCATAACATTAAATTAACATAGAATAATTTCACAATATCCTTAACCAATCAAGAAAAAATTTAATCATTACTATGCAACATTATTCTCATATCAAACTAACAAATAAACATTGAAAACAAATTTATTTTTATATTATAACATTCATAACTTAAACCTTTTATACACAATATCAAGTTAATTATAAAAACACATAAAATTATTTATAAGCAACTTAAATTTTTTTAACAATTTAATATAATTAAGAAAAATTAAATAAAATTATAGATAAATTTATGAAATATTGATTTACTTATCAAAAATCAATGATAAAATTTACTTATTATAGATAAAATTTACTTACAATCTATTTTAACCATCAAGAAAAAATTAATCATTAGTGATTGCAACATTATTGGCACATCTTTTAAACTGACAAATAAACATTGAAAACACATTTATTTTTTTTCTTATAACATTCATAAGTTAAACCTTTTTATACACAATGTCAAGTTAACTATAAATTGTATAGAGTTTAGATTTGCTATATCTCTCATATATCAACATAGGTAAATTTGAAAATATTTTAAATTATATAATAAAAAAAAATTGAATGAATTTATAGAAGATTATTTTTATTAAAGTGATAGAATCTAATCCCAATACTAACATTAATTATAAGTCTAACCATAACCCCAACCCTAAAACTAACACTAATTAACTTCAAACCTAACTCTAATTTTATATCCAACCCTAAACATAACTATGATTCTAAAACTAACATTAATGAAACCCTATTTGATTTCATTCTTGTTTGTGTCATTGTTTATCTAAATTCCCATATATAAGGCTACACATTGAAATTTGAAATCATACCAACTTGTTTATAACAACAATCAACCAAGAACAATAAATTTAAAAGCAGAAATGTTCATCAATCATTAGATTTAGTATTGACAACATCAAAGAAGTATATCATGACAAAATGGCATTAACTAACTTAGATATATCCACTATTTTTTTTTCAAATGTTTGAATACATTTTAACATTATATACATTCAAGCATTTGAATGTTATGAAACATATAGCTTTGCAATTGAGTCTAATAAAGTTTTCTCTCGGATGAATAATCAAACTTTGTTATTTTTTTGATGTGCATTTAATCCTTTGTTCAAGTATATAAGTCTCTTTTTTCACTTGAAGTTTAAATATGTATCTATTGAAAATGAATTTTTGTATAATGTGTGAAAACTTAATATCATCTTGTTTTTCATGCTTCAAAATGTTCAATTCTTTTGTTGTTACACCCATAATTTCTTCTTCCACTTCTTCAAAAGTTGTAATCCAAGTGAATGAAGTATGGTTTTGCACTTTGCATTGAAGTATATATTTATAATCACATTCAGGGAAAGTTTTATCACATCTTCCACAATACCACTAACCATTTTCATTAGTGTTTCAAGAGGGTGGGAGAG
>VDFB02356848.1:0-18767 GCA_007258455.2 Sequoia sempervirens
CATAGAAATTTCATTTATTAAAACCCTAAATGAAGTGTAAAATCTTCTTAATAAATAACAATAAAAGCCCACCAATTTTAAGTAGTTTCTCTTTTCACCTTGTCCTCTCTAAATAATTTTCAATATCGTTTAACTTGGTTAGTTCAAGAAGATCAATACAAATGTTAGGTTAGAAAAATTTAATTTTATAGAATTAAGTGTCACCTATAATAATCATTTTAGTTTACTATCAAAGTCATGATTTATTCTTGAGTTAGCTTACTTGTAAATGGGCAAAGCCCTAAAAATCAAAAGTACATGTCATTTCTAGCATCAAATGTTTCATTCTATTATCAACTATTTCGTTCTCTTATCAAATACATCATTTAAAATAAAATATTTCAAATTTCCTATGATAAATGTGTCCAATCTATAAAGAACAAATATGTTATTGTATAGTCAAAATAATTGTTTTGGGATAATATGTCACATGCACTTTCGCATGCAATTTTAAAAGTTCATGGAAACTCAATGCAAATTGTTAAATTTAGGGAGATGGGTCCCATGCCAAGCCTACCAAAACTTGGAAGGGGAAATAAGATCAATGAATTCAAAAATAGAAATAATGTAATAAAAAACCCAATTCAATAATAAAATAAACTACCCCATTGAAGCATGTACACAAACATGATTACAAATAAGATTAAATTGATTGTACTTTACTTTCATCATCATGCTTATTATCTCTCCATTGTATAATGTGATTATTCTAATTTGAATGTATGCGGATTTCTCAATAAGTTTAACATATCTTAGATAGCAAAAAAAATAGAAAATGACTATAATATGGATGCAAGATTTGTTAGATTTGTGGAGATTGAATGGCTAAAAGATGAAGGTTTTATAGCTTTCACTAATATTTGATCAACGGTTTATGATGATTGAGATTATCAATGGATGTGAATATTTGGGAGATCATGAGGAACACGCATGTGACATGTTTCAAGATGAAGGGCTATGGTGTGGAGTTAAGAAGCTATATGGATCAAATGACTGATTGCATGGGTAGATGAAGTTGAAATGAGTGAGATAGAGTATTATATATATATATATATAAAGGAATGAACAAATGAAATAAAAATATTAGCTAATTATGTTGGATGAGAAGAATATATATATATATATATATATATATATATATATATATATATATATATATATATATATATATGTGTGTGTGTGTGTGTGTATGTATATATATACATGTATACATGTGTGTATATATATATATATATATATAAGCGTGTGTGTGTGTATTGTATGTATATATATACATGTATACATGTGTGTGTGTGTGTGTGTATATATATATATATATATAAAATTAGCTAATATTTTCATTTGATTTATTCATTTCTTTATATATCTTTATATAAAATGGAAATATTAGCTAATTATGTTAGATGAGAAGAATGCATGATTTAATTTAATTAAAAAATATTTAATCAATGTGAATGGAGGAATAATTAGAAAATTCAATTAAATAATCAA
The DNA here is from genome assembly GCA_007258455.2 of Sequoia sempervirens. NCBI lineage: Eukaryota > Viridiplantae > Streptophyta > Pinopsida > Cupressales > Cupressaceae > Sequoia > Sequoia sempervirens. The sequence goes on from VDFB02356848.1 coordinate 1,531, forward strand.
AATTAATTTATTTGTGTGGATGATGAAAAATGAGAATTTAATTAGTGTGGATAAGAAAAATTAATTAATTAGTGTGGATAAAAATAAATGATAAATCAATTAATTAGTGTGGATAAGAATAAATGATAAATTAATTAATTAATGTGGATAAGAATAAATGATAATTTAATTAATTAGTGAAGACATGTTAAATTACTTAAATAATTAAAAGCTATTTAATTATCATTAATGAAGGTATTGATGAGGGATGATGATGATAAATGATGTTAAATTGAAATAAATGCAAGTCATTTAAGAATGATAATGAAAATGATGTTGAATTGAAATAAATACATTAATCATTTTTAGATGTCTACAACATGTACAATTATAAAACCACTTCTTTGAATAGTTCAGATAAAGAAACTTCTTCAGAAAATATTTTGTCAAATATAAATAAAACAAATATTTGCGATTAATTATTTATATTATTATTTAACTTGAAGAAAATAATATATTTCAACAACTTTGTTGTTTGTCAAAATTTTATTGAATAGAATAAGTGGGTAACAACTTTGTTGTTTGTCAAAATTTTATTGAATAGAATAAGTGGGTAAAGCCTATTTCATTAGATCACTCAATCTCAGAAACTTTCAAAGAAAATGTTTTTGAACTATACGAAAGATAATAATAGTCGAATAGATTAAGTCGGCAAGTTAAATACTCTTTAAATTCAGACTTTAAAAGCTCTGAAAGGCCAGTAGGTTTACCTACATATTATAAAATATGTATATACTCGATGGAGGTTTACCGAGTCTCTATTTAACAATTTATAATATAATCCATAACCAAAAAGGCCTCTCATTCTCACCTATAAATACACGAACCGTAGGCCTGATCATGCAAGCCATCACGTCGAAAAGAAAAGTGTGAGCTTTCAGAGAGTGGGAAGATCATAATGTTCAGGATGAAGTTATTCGTTATTGTAGTAGTTGTTAGTATCATGAATGCAGGTGTTTATGGATCAGACCCTGACCCTCTTATAGACTTCGCTCCAGGGGTAACATCCTTCGTCCTCCGTGACATTTTCACTAATGGGGAAGTCACTGTCGACTCAGGAGGAATACGCGCCGCCACTTCGGTCGCCAAGTTTCCTGCAGTGCAGTAAGATTGTAACACTATTGTTATTATTATTATTCCAAACCTATTTGTTGTGCAGTTGCAGTGACAGAATATGGCATTGCAGATCACAGGGCCTGGAATACGTAAGGTTCAAGATGGTTCCTTGCGGGGTGAATTTACCGCATACCCATCCACGAGCCACAGAAATGCTTGCTCTAATCTCAGGAGGGCCTCTTCAAGTTGGTTTTGTTGACACTCAAGGTAAAACCTACTTCTCCTTCATTTCAGTCACCACCCAGTTGTCATTATTGCAAAATCACTAAATACACAACGTTTGAAATTAGGTAAAACATTCATTGATATTCTGAATCCTGGAGATATCACTATATTTCCGAGGGGATTACTGCATTTTGAGGTTAATGTTGGAAAGGAAGAAGCTAACTTCATCTCTGCTCTCAACAGCCAAAATCCTGGTGTTTTGGTAAGATTAATCCATATATTTACATTTCAGTCTTTTCATACTTTTTATTCATGAGCAGCGTGATAATCCTTTTCTGCTGAATATCGCAGTCAAGCAGTGTGTCGATATTGAAGCTTCCCTTGATAAGTGTGGCAACGGCCTTCAACATCACGCAACAGAGCGTAGAGAAGTTGCAGTCACTGATATATGCCAGCGGAATAGGATTGAAGAAATCATCCAAAAGTGGCTGTGTTCCGGGAGGGGATGCTACTGCAGTGATTTAAGTTACATGTTATTTCCTATTTCCTCCACAAATAAGTGGCATCTATTGGGACGATGCCCAATGTTTGAATTGTTACTGAACTGTGTTTTATCTTCTTTTATTTGAAAAGATTCCTGTTTACTATTTGCAGCTTTTCTCATGGATTTGTGAACCATGTCTGAATATATGAAAGTGTTCCAGTAACATAGTTTTATTGGGATTACAAAATACTTTGTGGCTTGAAAATAAGGCTGCTTTTAACCAGTACAGAATTTAGAAATTTTCTAATTTGTATTTGGATGCTAAATTGTTCAGTTATTTTATTTAAAAATTATCTTTTAGTTTTAATTTTTTTAAATAGACGTTTTATATAGAGTCAGATATAATTTTTTATGTATTACTAAAGACACCTCTCAATGTAATTAGACAAAATTATTTTGAGGAGACATAAAAAAAAAAACTTATCCAATGCAAAATACAACCTATATTTGTTCAATCTTTCAAAATTCTTATTTATATATTTTAGATAAATTTGATACAAATTATGTTACACTAAAATTTGTTACATAAGTCTATTTTAAGTTATGTAGTGGGTCCATAACCCACAAATCTCAAGATCATTTTTAAACTTTGGAAAAAAATGATAGTTGTTTGAATGAACTAGGTGGAACAAAACAAATTCTAAAAAAAAAGTTTTCATTGATTACTTTATGTTGTGAATCAAAATAAATTAATTTAAAATGATAATATAAATATATTCAAATTTGATTAGAAGGAGAAAGTTTGTAAACAATGGAAACAAATCTTATTTTTTTTTTTTTTTGTTTTCCATGAAATTTTATATGTTCTAATATATTCAAGGGAAATAGTTATTTATAGAGCACAACAATATATTAAGACTTTTTAAATGATGTTTAAGTTCTAATTTTTTTGATTAGGATCTTTTTATTTGATGTTTTGTAATTTTAGCTATTTGGTTATGTTTTGGTTATAATTATGTCTATTTATTATTATTTCCTCTTATTTTTTATTTTTGGTTTACTTATTATAATAGTCTTTGAGATATCAACTGCATTGTTTAGGTAAATTGTAAAATATTTTTAATTTAAACAACATATAAATTATATTTTATTAGAAACTATTATTTAATTTACCCTTGAACATGTTTAATTAATCTATTATTTATCTTGTCAATAAGAATATGGTATTTTGATTAAAAAATATATTTGTTGTTAATATTACCAAGGTACAAATGTCCACTAGGTCATATTGACCTATATTAGATTACTTTGCAAGTAGATTTGAACTTATCATGTCTGCTGATGGATTGTAGCCTCATTGGCTCAAACTTATAATAAGGATCACTATGACCTATTAGGAAAAATCTTGTTATAGCTAAAATTCTAAAAACGTAAAACTTGAAAATTCACAAATTGTAACAAATAATTTTAAGCATATTTAACCTAATTTGAATGAACTTGAAGCTTAGAGAGATCTACAATAACACAAACCCTCATGAAAATATTTTGAAAATCAAGATCAAGCTCAAAATCCATAGAATCTCCTATCTTCTTTGCTAATGATTTAGCCAATTGGTTGTTTATGGAAATCTAGTAGAATATTTTCAAAATGAATCAAGACAGGAACCCTAAATATAATATTTTCTTACAAGTCATATATAAGGATTTTGAGAATAGAAATAGTTGAGGAGTATGAAAATTTATGACCCACTTGTCCAAAAGAAGTCATGATCTTTTTTGGTGTGAAAGATAATATGAAAGAATCCAATTAAAAAAAATAATGAGAATTCAAACCATTTCCTTCCAAATATATTCTATTTACCTATAACTCTCCTCTTCTAAATAACACCTAGAAATTTGTAGTTGAAATAAAAAATTTCTTGCTCAAAGAAAAACTAAGGTAGATTATCTTCTAGAACAACCAACTCAAAATGAGGTACCGCCATCTTGATATGAATGGAATGTTCCCAAGAGAAAGATATTGTAGAGAATGGAAAGGTCTTATTACAAAATTTTAGTCATGTTGTGTATTCCTTCATAAAACCACAAAGCACAAATATGTTCTCTTGGTGGAAGAAGTCCATGAACCTTGAATCAATGACTTAAACCATTTATGTTTCCAACGGAATTATTTTTCATGTATTTAACCAAAGGAAATAGGTCTCCACCTTTTAGGAGATGGAACTTTGGCACCTATTTCACACTTTAGTTCATTAGGAACCTAGATCCCTCAACCAATTGACTTGATTGGGGAATGGGATAGGGCGTTCCCATTGTAATTGGATGAGGGTTCACCATTAAATGAAGTTTCAAAGGAGAAATACAAACAATTATATAGAAACCCTAGAAAATTAAGAGCACAAAATTAGATTGACAAATAGAATGAAACACAAAAGTACCTAGAGGAGTAGAGAGGCCAAAACAAGGTTTGTAAAACTTGAAAATTAATATCTCAAAATGGACCAAGACTAATTCCCCAAGTTGGATGATTTAGTAACACTATAGGGTTTTCAAGACATGATTTGGGATTCTCTGAGAGTTGATTGGGATCTGCTAAATGGTAATAAAAAATTGTAACTAGACTAATACACCAAGTTGGTCATATGAGTCCTACTATGGGATTTTTCAGGATCTCTTTGAATCTTTTGAACCCAAATTTGACACTATTGAATGCTCTAGAAAGGCTATATCAGAGACTAAATTGCTAGATTGGGAAAATGAGTCATGTTCACATAAATATACAAAACACACATCACAAGAGAGAGAGAAAAATGTTGTTTTGTTAGTGGATGGGGGTTTGCCTCAGTTAGACCCCATTTGAGTAATTGAACTTTGAAATTAATTGAAATAACATGAAGAAATGATGAATGAACAAATGAATGTAACAACTCACCAAACCTTCTTGAATCCTTGGAGTGTAGATTTGTAACTTGTATGAATTAGCTTCAATGGATGTAGATATTGATCATGAAAATTGAGATGGCTTTGAATGCTTGAAATTGGATCACAAATGCTATATCAACATGTAAGCTCACAATTACACATGATACACAAAGACCTTGACATGATGCTTGAATCTTTAATTGATGCTCCAAAATGCTTGATGATTAGCTATTGAATGCTCTTGTAAACTCATAAATTTTTCTTAGGAATGCTCTCTTGAAAATATTAGATGACTTGTAACTTGCTAGATTAGGAGAAACTATGTGAAATAACCTTGTATTTATACTTGTTTATGCCTAACTTCCCAAAATTACAACACTACAAATCAATAGAAGATCTACGATAATAAACCCCCCCAAGAATTTGAATTAAAATAGTTCCAACTTCAAGTGAGACTCATGCGCCAAGTTGGGCATATGAGTCCTAGTGACTTAAACTTGGAACACAGATTTCAAGAAGTGTCTTGTTCAATGTAACATTAAAAATCAGGTTCTAACACCTAGGTGGGGCCCATATACCCAAAGGGGTGTATGAGTCCTAGATCCCTAGATCTGGAACACATAACCAAAAACATTAAATTATGGTTTGTCATTTGTTAAATGTTGGGATTATCCTAAAAAAAATGCATTTAATTAGGATTGTGGATGAAAAATAGGATCAATTAAGGTATAAATAAGACCAATTTTAATAGGGATGGTCCAAAAAAGTGTGAAAAATTAAATGGATACATTTTTCTAGACTACATTTAGCCCCCACTTTAGTGAGAGGAGGAACTTGCTTCAAACTCTCATTAAAGTAGAAAAAATCACATCAAGAGGGGTCCAAGTGTACCAATGCAGATGGTATAGGACAAAAAAGATCAAGGAGGAGGCCAAGCCCCCAAGATCCAAGATCCCATGTCAAACCAACATAAGCAAAAAGGGACACACACAAGGTGTATGATATGCAGTAAGAAGACTAGATACATAAACATACAATGTCAAAGACTAAAAGAAAGAAAAACAAAAACAAGAAAAAAAAAGGGTGGATGAAGCCTCGACTATTTGTCCAACTCAATGTGGATCAAGCCTCAGTGTTTTGTCCAAAAAAAATGCATGCTCACTTTGGGGTAGTGGAACCTCAGGCTATCCACTAGGTGAGTTTTCCCAATGGGTGGCTTAGTGAGAAAGTCATGCCTATGTGTTAGATTCTCACCGTACAATGAGAAATTCATGCCTCTGTGTTGAATCTCATCATACTAACCATACCAAAGCTATGCCCCTGATAACTTCAATAAGGCGCCACAAAATAAAACTTTGAGATTAACAAGGCCTAACAAGCTATGTTAACCACTTATAATGTAATAACCCTCCTATTTGCTAGTTGGACTCAGTGGTTTTTATGCTTTGATTTGATACGTTGATACTATGGTGGTACTATTATTGTTTGATTTGGTTAGTTCGACGTTTGATGATGTTGTTATTCCATTAGTGGACATGATTATTTCATATGACATTATGGTTGGTTATGTTAGTTTATTTTCAGAATTATGTTATGATGCAGTGATTTAATTAATTATGTTATGAGATGATTTGTTAGTTTAGAAATGTTATTTTATCGGTTATATTATAATTGTTAGAATAGATGTGATGAAGGAAAGTGTAGCATCACTCGTTCGCGAGTACCCTGCTACGCTGCGATTCCTTCTCACAATGCAATGCTTTGATTTTATATATATGTATGCACATGTACATGACCTCGTTTGTATGCAGGGATTGTAGGTACAGAGTCTTGATTCCACCTACTTCGGCAGGACAGGGCAAGCACCAATAACCCAACGGTTAAATGTTGAAATAGAGGTGACAATGAAGTCATCCCTTCTCGTGTTGTCAAACCATCAGTTGAATGGTATTGTACATTTTTGTAGTTGTCATTCTTTGTGGTTCGTGTTTGTGTATTGTCATATTTTATTGATGTGGTATTTTATAAGTTGTGATGTATTCGATTTAAATGATGGAAATGATTGTTTATTTTAATGTTAGAATTAATTGTATTTAAATATTTAAATGTCTTAAAAGTCATGTGTTTTATTAAATGATAATTAATATATTAAATTGTGTTTTATTATTTTAATTAATTATCTTGTTGAGGATAATTATTAGAATAAATTATTTAAATTAATTGGATAATGTGCTTTGCAAATAAAGTTGTAAAAACATAAATTAAAACAAAAGTATTGAAGAATAGAAAAATAAATAAATAAAATAATGGAAAAAGTTGTGTGAACGAATGAGAATTGAGATTTGACTGAAAGCTTGCTTTCAAAGATATAATTTCTTTTATTGTGGATTTTTGAGAGCTTTTGGAAGAAAATGGTAATATCATTTATTTAATTGAAATTTTTGAGAGTTTTTCACACACAGACAGAGGATTTTTGAGACAGAAGCTGCACAAGTTAATAGTTATGTATTGTTGAAATCTTTTGTAGTTTTGGGGAAAAGTAGTTTCTTTTATTTGCTTGTATTAAGTAGGGGAGGTTTTCTAAATAAAGTATTGGATTCGAATTCGGGCACAAAATTTTGGAGAGACGGTTTCAAAGCAGGAACTGGAAGCTCTTCGTAGAGGCCATCGTGATCAAGCAAGCTTCATTAGATTCTCGAGAGCGCATGACTCTAGGTTCCACCCTCTCCTCTTGTTTTTTTTGAATCTGTAAAAATAATAGAAATGTGTTTTAGAATTGACCTTTGCTTGTAAAAGAAAATCTTTCTGAGAATTAGAAAAAAATGATTTCTCTGAGAAAAGAAAATAAATATATTAATAGGCCTTCTTCGAAAGAAAATTCTTTAGAAATGTGTAATCGATTCAATTGCAAACAAAAAGAATGAAATTATGTTGAATTTGTTTGAAATTTGCTCAATTTCTCTCTATTTCTTCACTGTGGAAAAAGATCTATCTTTCTATTTAATGGGTTTGAAATATTGTTCCTATAAAATATATATATATCTTAAATATATATATATATATATATATTATTCTGTGTTCTACACAGTTTTAAGTGTTCTCTGTGGTAATATATATATATATATATATATATAAATAAATATTTATCATTGTTTTATTTTTTGGTTCTGGTTCGTATTTTTTTTACTTGGGCCGAATTTATTCACCTGTCAGCGCTTTTGGCAGAGACATATTTTTTTAATATACCAAAAATAAATTTTTATTTGGGGTTTCGGGGAAGGATGGCCGAAGCCGTACCCCTCCCCATCACCCTACTACCGTGACAATACTACCGCAACAGTCTTACTGACTGCTGCGCAATAGTCTTAATGACTACTATGTGCAACAGTCATTAAGATTGCTGCGTGCAGTATGGCTGGCGGACAGTGTATTGGCATAGGGGATTTTATATATATATATATGTGTGTGTGTAGTGTATTTTATTTATTTAGTTTTTTTTTATTAAATATTTCAATTAATAAATAAATGGTATTTTGTTTAATATCACATTTAATATTTATATATATATATAATATTTTTTTATTTTTATTTTAAAAAGGGGGTAAAAACTTTTATTAATCAAAAGGAAAAGTACAAAGCAAAGAGTAGAAGAAGACCCGAAAGGGCCAAGAAACTACAAACAAGAGATTAAGAATTGATAATACAACATTTCACATCCTCAGTAACCCAGCCCTCCAAATCTTGGGCCATGTCCCTCGGTAAATTGTTCCAGTCATCCACCAACCAAGTCTCATTCTTCGCAGATGCCCATTTAGCCAACCCGTCAGCCAGCTTGTTCCATTCCCGAGGGATATGGGAGAAGGTGATAGAATCAAGTAAATCTCCAAAATGGGTGATTTGTTTAACCACCACAGCAAGTTGCCAGTTAACATCATCAAGATGTCGGTTATTAATCAAGTCAACCACAACCTGAGAGTCAGATTCGCAAATAATTTGTTTCCAGCCAAGAGCATATGCCTTTCTCAAAGCCAAGAGAATTGCTAAGGCCTCCATGAGGTTATTAGAGTGCTGCCCCATATACTCTGAGAAAAAGAAAACAACCACCCCAGAGCTGTCTCTTCCCACCCCACCAACACCAGCATGCCCAGGATTTCCCCTTGCAGACCCATCAGTGTTGATTTTCAAGACCCCAGTGGGGGGAAGCATCTAATGTCCTCCCCTGAAAACCTTCCCTCTGGAGCATCTGCCTCGCCCAGCCTTGAGCCTCCCAGTACTACCAACAGAAATCCCCAAATTATGGATAACCCTAGAGTCCCCAGGGTCCACCGGTACCGACAAGTCACATTTTGCATACAAAGTTTCCTGTAGCATCCCAAGAATACGAGCCCAAACTTGGCCCACCAGAAGCTTCCTGTCTAGAAAAATCCTTCGATTGCGCTCCAACCAAATCTTCCATATAGTTAAACTGGGGCCAATAGACCAGACAGTGTGCAAAAAGGGAGTCTTTGCCGGAATATGGCCAATATTCTGCCAAAGCTCACCAAGGGAAGAAGGATGTCTGCATTGAGTATTCCATGCCCCCCACCAAAAATGCCAAATATTCCTAGCAAAGGGGCATTGAAAGAAAAGATGGGAGACAGTTTCAGCATCCTTGCGACAAAGGACACATAAAGAGGGGCCTTGGAAACCCCTCTTGCAGAGGTTTTCCCAGGTCAAACACCTGCCATACATCACTAGCCAAGAGAAAAAATTGCATTTAGGCCAAGAGAAATTATTCCAAATGTTTTTCCACCAGGGGACCTCGGCATTTCCCAAAGCCTGTCTTCCCAAAACATGATACCCTGAAGCCACAGAGTACTTCCCTTTAGTATCCGAACTCCAAGCCAGCACATCCCTCTCTAGAAGAGAGTTGCACACTCGATTAGCTAAGATGGAGGACAACTCCCTCCTATCCTCCATAGAACCACCCATGGGCCACTCCTGCATATCCTTCCACTGATAAACAAAAGTTTGTCCCACCCCTTGAGGGGCCTTGAAGTCCATCACTCTGCTCCACCCAGCCTGAACAAAGATCTGACTTAAATCCTCCAAGTGAGGATGTGAAGAGAGGATGGGCGGAAAACCATCCCAGGAGTCTTTCCAAAAAAGAGCATCAGAGCCTCTATTGCAAATCCAAAACAACCCTTGTTTGACCAACGGAGCTCCCCTCTTGAGAGTTTCCCAGATCATAGAGCCAGTCCCCATAAGGCTAAAGCGAGGGACCTCAGCGCCATCCACCTCCCCAAGATACTTGAAAGTAAGGATCTTAGCCCAGGTTTGATGTTGGTGCGAACACCACCTCCAGTATAACTTAGCAGCTAGAGCTTGCCCATTCCAGTCTACTCTACGTAAACCCAGCCCACCATCCTGTTTCGGCAGACAAACAACTTCCCACTTGACTAAGCTCCACTTCCTCGAGAGGAGATTTCCCGACCAAAGGAATTGCCTACACAACCCCTCGAAATCCTTGATGAAACTGCAGGGTGCTGTCATCACAAAGCATCTATAAATTGGTAGACCCTGCACAACAGACTTCAGCAAAGTGATTCTGCCAGCAGTAGATAACCAGGGATAGGTCCAATGGCTGACTAGATTTCAAAATTTATCAATCACCTCTTGCCAAAACTGCCTGGGAGGTGGGCGCACATCCAAGGGGATACCCAAATAAGTAAAGGGAAGTTGTCCCACCTGAAACCTTAAGATCCTGGCAATATGATGTTGTACAAGCCTAGGGGTATTAAAGAAATAAATGCATGATTTCCTTTCATTAATGCTTTGTCCAGAGGCAGCCAGGTAGCAATCCAAAGCTTGCCGGAGAGCAACCGCTTCAGCCACCTTAGCAACACCCATCAAGGAAGAATCATCAACAAACTGAAGATGGGTTTGAGGAGAAAGGGAATTATTCCATTTCCAACCTTGAATGAGCCCAGCAGCAACCTGGGACTTAATGAACCTCCCCAAACCCTCGGCCATCAAAATGAACAGATATGGAGATAATGGATCCCCCTTTCTGAGACCACGCGAGGCACCAAACAGCTTAGAGGACTCTCCATTTATAATGACAGAAAAGGAGGGCGGCGTCACACAACTCATGACCCAATCAATCCACTCACTATTGAACCCAAAAGCTCCAAGAATTTTAACGAGAAAACTCCAATTGACCCTGTCATAAGCTTTGGCCATGTCCAACTTGATGAAAATGGCTTTTTCCCTTGAGGAGGCCATGGAATGAATAATATATATATATAAATATAAAAAGGACTTTTATTTGTCATTTATTACAATGAATAGATTATAATGCTTTTTAAAATATATATATATATATATATATATATATATATATATATATTCAATGATTAATTGTGAAATTAAATGTATTTTTTTATGAAAGCAATGTAATAATAGTTTATTGTTGAATTTTATATCGAGTTAGACCTGATTGGAGACTGTTGTTAATTTTCGGTTTTAGCTTTATTATTTTGACTTTTAAATCGATGTGGGGACCCTATTGCTAATTTGTGAAATTTTATTCCAGAGGCATGATTTATTTCTTTCAATGTTATCCTCATCTTGGTTATACTTTTGGAGTTGAAAAATTATTGGTTTTATGCTTGGAAGGGTTGAACGGTTTTGTTAATACTTTTGGTTATGTGTTGTCACGAGAGGGTTAATGCCTCGCATGTTCTGGTTTTGAGTATTATGCTTTATATGTTATAGTTCAACCCTTGCCTAGTTTTGGTTTTTGTTAGGGGTCTTAGGGAGAGTGGCTCTTCGTGGGGGCCGACGCCTCGAAAGGAGGAAGAGCTCAGGATAACCCACAAAAGAGTAGTTAAACAAGTGATAACCTAAAAATAGAACTTAGGGGGATGGGTAGTAAAACAAACAAGATAATAAACATTGGATACCTCGTCTAGGCATTAGGGCTATCATAGACTAATGATAGAATGAGAAGGCCATGGTCAGCAAAGTCGTAGTCTCATCTTCATGAGAGATTATCGGCTCTGCATAAGCTACCCTATGGTGCCGGTGCCTTAGTTAGGAGGAAGGGCCAGGAGATCCATAGATGGGTGCCAACGCCTTAGTTGGAGGAAGGGCTAGGAGATCCCATGAGAGCTATGCGATGACACTCTCCACTAGACACCCTTGTGCATTGTTTCTTGTTGCCTTTGGAATTGTAATCTTTATGATGTTTTTGATTCTTTTGAAGTTGAGTTATGAATGTTCTTTGGTGACTTGTTTTACTTGGTTGATTGTGATGAGTTTCATAGCTTTATCTTGTTATGTTTGATTCGTGAACGTTGATGGTTATTTCATTGTATACCTTGTGTTTGTATTTGTACTATGTTGTTCATGGAGTCAGTTTGGCATTCATGGTCAGGTTCTCTTCCTTGTCACCTTTGAGCATGGGGGGTGAGTTATTTATAATTCACATGGTTGGGTGGAACATGCTTTGCACCTATTAGGTTCCCCATCAACATCGTATCTTCTTAGCATTTCTGCAGTTGGAGTTGTACCTATGTTCCTTTGTAATTCAGTTTTCATTGTACTTGTATCATCCCACATGTTTGGGAAATTTATTGTAATTCATTTATCAAGAGATTGTAATGTAATAACGATGATGTAATAGTTAGGATCCTTGGTAACATTATCTTATGAGATTCTTTATGATTGTAACATGTGATGTAGTGATACTCTCGCTCTTGGTTCATGGATGTACTCTTATTCATGGTTTATAATATTAATGGATATGTTGTTATCTTTTACTTTCGTTTAGATGTTTGCGATGTAACCTCGCGTGCCCCAGATAACTAAGTGTGATAATGTGATGTAATGTACAATGTGATTATGGTTTAATGTTATTTTCATGTTTAATTTAATTGTTTAAAAAAAAAATTATTTGCAATGTGTGTGTTCTTTGGGGTTTGCACGACGGGCGTTACATATAAACATTTATGTATGTCATAAAGGATTTTCTATTTTTTAAGGGATTTTGCTTAGTTTTTGTGAGGTCTCTCCTTAGGGAACATTGTGCTTAATGTATCCAAGAGAGGGGAAGTCAAAGAAATATCACACTCTTGGAGGAAATAAAACCCAATGACATCACCAAGAAAAGATCGCATCACAAGAATAAGGAAAATCACACAACGAAACATGAGTGTCAATGTATGTGCCCACTTTAAAGTGGTTGCTAACACCATTGTTGTGAGCAATAGCTTTAAAGTATAAGAATACATGAGAAATTATTTGGGAAGCCCTATGCCAAATCATATGTTCTCAAATGAAACTACATCATGAATAGAGAGTTTCCCCCAAAATGTAATGCTAAACATAGAAATAAAATTACATCACATGAGAGCCAACTTAAGGCATGCCATCCACATCCCAAGCTTGCTCTTATATATATACATGGAAGGTGGTCAACTAGCAAAAACATACAATCAACAAGTGTTATACGAGGAAAAGGCTAACTTAACACCCTTGCCTCTACTTAATGCAAGACAAGGGTGAGCCAAGATGATTGATGAGAAACTTGAAAATTAATATCAATTAGAGGAACTAGGTGCTACAACACAAGGAAGAGCACCACAATCCTTAAGATGTTGAATTTTATTACTCAAAGTTGTGCATTCATTAGTAGAATGATCATGAACTCTATGATATGCACAAAATTAACTCTTGTTGTACCATATCTTTCTTGTTATTGGAGGGAGAGATATCAAGTGATCTTGGAGGAGTCTCGAAAAGATACTCTCTTGATCAAAAGTAGAAGATGTTTCTTTATTTTATGACAAAGATATCTCTTGCTTAGTACAAGATTTCATACTTACACAAGACTCTTATATTGTGATATTTTATTCTCTCCTTCATAGGAGGGTGTAGAATCTAACAAATTATTTGAATCATCAATGTTCTGTGTGATGAAATTGATATTAAATGAGGATTTCTTTGATTCTTTTGTTTATTTCAAAGGAAAATAACCAAGACCAATAGTAGTTTCTTATGTGTTAGGATATATGGGGACATAGATACCTTGTTCTCTATCACCACATCCTTTTCCTCTATAACTAAGCTATGTCATAAGTTCATAACCTCTTCCAAAAATATTTTTTATTTCTTTTGGATTTGGTGGTTGCTCATAATAAACTTCATCAAATTTTGTTGTGTAATTTGTTTCTCTTTCCAAAGTGGTTGAGGCGGATGCTTTTGAAGGTTTGTCTGAATTTTGTGTTGACATTACCATTGGTTCTTTTTTCTTTTCAGAATCTTTTGTTATGTTCTTGTATTATCCCATGAATGCAGGTGTGAAATCTAAGGAACCCCAATCATCTTCCAATAACTTTGTGACTCCATGAATATGCTTTCCTTTATAATTCTCTTTCATGGATTCCACTTGTATAGTTGGTGTCAATTTTTTCAAAGGATTTTCCTTGCCTTTCTCAATGTTGAAGCAACTGTTTGGTTCAGGGTTGACTTTTATTGTATACACTTTGTTATTGTAGACATACTTCATTATATGACGATGAGTTTAAAGAACCCCCATTCATTGCATGAATCGACAGTCTGCCTAAAAAAATATTATATGAAAGATCATGAGGCATAACATGGATCAGGGTTTGTAATGTGCCATTTCCAACTATAATAGGAAAAGTGATCACACCAAGTGATTATTTTCCTACATTTTCAAATCCTCAAATTGATAAGGAATTAGGTTCAATTCTTGATTTATCCTCAAACCCTTAACACTAAAGAATTATTTTTTTCCTAGGACCTTAAAATAAAATTTGGTTGCCTTAGGCAACTCCACCAAATTTTATTCCCTTAAGCCATGTCATTTTGTCATAGGACCTTACTACAAATATCCCATTAAGCCATCCTATTACCTTAAACCATAAACTCTAAACTCTAAACCCTAAACCATAAACCATAAACATATCATTTTTTCCTAGGCCCTTAATGAATGAGATTTCATGATCTAGATTGGTTAGTTGAAACAAGAGCTATCTCAATCAACTGTTCCATAAGAAAATGTTCTTCATTAACTTGCAAGTCCATTATATTCCAAGGGACAACAAAACTTCACCCTAAGTTCCCTAAACCCTAAACCTTGAACTCTAAAATCTAAACCCTAAGGACCTCAAAATGAAATTTGGTTTCCTTAGGAAACTCCACCAAATTTTATTCCCTTAAGCCATGTAATTTTTTCATAGGATATTACTACATAGATCTCCTTAAGCTATCCTATTACCCTAGACCATAAAGCCATCATTTTTTCTTAGGCTCTTAATGAAATTTGGTTTCCTTGGGAAAATTCACCAAATTTTATTCACTTGAGCCATGCCATTTTGTCCTAGGACCTCACTAGACATAGATCCCCTTAAGCCATCCTATCACCCTAAACCATAAATTGATTTCTTAAGGAGTCCTAATATGACATTTCCTAAGGGGATCAAATAAGTTCTAAAAATTTGGTGAAGTTGCCCAAGGCAGCCAAATTTAACAATAATAAGATCATGCAAGATTATAATATGAATGAGATAAATCATGATCTAGGTTGATCAATTTACAGTTTAGGGTGATAGGATGGCTTAAGGGGATCTATGCCTAGTAAGTTCCTAGGACAAAATGACATGGCTCAAGTGAATAAAATTTGGTGAAGTTGCCTTGGACCTTAATGAAATTTGGTTTCCTTGGGCATCTTCACCAAATTTCATTCACTTAAAAGCCATTTCATTTTGTACTAGGACCTTACTACATAGATCCCCTTAAGCCATCCTATTACCCTAAAATGTAAATCCTAAACTCTAAACCGTAAACTGTATAGCATTCATAAATTGTCCTATATTAATAATTAATTGTATTTTCATTCAAGTAACATGCCTTAGACATAAATGAGGCTTACATATTTTATCATTTGTATTCAATTAGGCCATTTATATTGAATGGTTTAAGGGAATTTCCTAAACATGTATCTTACATTTGGAAATTACAAATCTAATACAAGTTCATTCATATCTTAGAGATCGCATGGATCGATTCAATAATATTCACAATCCACCTCTGTGCCATCCATCTCCACCACCTTCACCTCCACCCCCACCCACTCCACCTCATAGCTACCTACCTCAACCACCTAAAATCAATGGTGCTCGTTTGCAAGCATGAATCAATTCCAATGTTAGAACCATCCAAGATCAAATCAACATTATTCAAAATGAAGAATGTGTCACACCACCCGTGAGGATGATTGCATCTAGGATGCAAACCATTGTTGATGTTGTCAGGGCTATGGATGGGATCTTAGATGAGCATTGACAATGGCTAGAGGAGAGGAAAACTTTTGATTTTGAAAAGGAAAACACAAAGAAATGAAGAGATGTAGTAGAGAGCCACAATAGTTTCTAAATTAAGACAATGATCTTAAATAGTTATGAATTTATGAATTTTGGTTCAATGGATATTTTGTGTAATGAATTTATAAATTTTGTTGGATGGATATTTTTAGTGACATGAATTGATGATTTTGGTTATAGATGGATATTTTTAGTGACATGAATTTATGAATTTAGTGGAATTTATGAACTTATAATGATGAATTAATAATATTATGTATTTTATGACTATCTACTAGATCATGATTTCTCCTGTTGGAAAATTGTAATATATATATATATGTGTTAGACTTAAAATGAGATTTTTGTGAATGTTTCAAGTTTATTTTTTAGTATGTACAAATGTATTAAAATCATATAGTTCTTAAATTTTGAAATTTGTATGTACGTATATATTTTAGTTTAATGATGTATGCATGTAAATTATGCATCGTATATATATATGTGTGTGTGTGTGTGTGTGTGTGTGTGTGTGTGTGTGTGTGTGTGTGTGTGTGTGTTAGACATAAAATGAGATTTTTGTGAATGTTTCAAACTTTATTTTTTAGTATGTACACACGTATTAAAATTGCATATAGTTCTTAAATTTTGAAATTTGTATGTATGTATATAGTTTAGTTTAATGATGTATGCATGCAAATTATGCATCGTATATGTGTGTGTGTGTGTGTGTGTGTGTGTTAGACATAAAATGAGATTTTTGTGAATGTTTCAAGTTTATTTTTTAGTATGTACACATGTATTAAAATTACATGTAGTTCTTAAATTTTGAAATTTGTGTGTATGTACATAGTTTATTTTAATGATGTATGCATTGTATATATATATATATATATATATATATATATATATATTTATGCGTTAGACATAAAATAAGCTTTTGTGTGAATGTTTCAAGTTTATTTTTTAGTATGTGCACATGTATTAAAATTGCATATAGTTCTTAAAATTTGAAATTTGTATGTATGTACATAGTTTAGTTTAATGATGTATGCATGCAAATTATGCATCATATTTTTTATTTTAAATGTATGTACATGTTAAATTTTGAATTTTGTATGCACGTGCTAAAGTTCAATCAA